>QEWY01000920.1:24401-65686 GCA_006503575.1 Baylisascaris schroederi | reverse complement strand
TGCAAATGGGGAGGATAAAGAGGAGAAGGATTAGATAAAGCATTTAAAAACCTCGTTTTTGCAGTCATACAACCTATGCTGCAACGCCTTCGACAGTAATTTACTCTTACGGAGCCAAAATGGAGCTCAAATCAATCCATAGATAATTCGAGGAATTAGTTGTTATAGCTATTCGATTTGACATTTACTTCGATAGCGACCACCTGGGAATGCTAATAGTTTAATATTCTTCATGTCTTCATCATCCGTTTATGGTATTATATCAACTAAAAGGTGCCACAAATGTCATATACAACAAACAAATAGACAGTTTAAAAAAAAAAAAAATTCAAACCGCATCGTTGAATGACGTATAAACGAAGAGTAAACAGATGCCTTACCTGTTGTCTGAGTCTATTGAATTGTATTTCCTCATCGGAAGGAGGAAATCGTCGTGTACCTTTTAGCCATGCTTGCCATTCTAGAACCGGTGGTTCAGATGTTGGTGATGCTGGCTCATAACCTCTGAACATATCGAAATTCTTTAAGAAATCTTTATATACGCCGTTAAGAAATTTTTGTATAGAAAGGGATATGCAAAGGTAAGGTGTAAATAAATATACAATCTTCAAGGTGGTATAAATATATAGCTTGCATAATTGCCCCGGAAATTATTTACCCTTCTTAAATGCTGAGCGTACGTACTATAGTTTAGAGGTTTACGGGAAATATTTTCATTTAGATTATTTATTATATTTGGTGAATATTACTCTTATATTAATTTGAAGAAATTTTATTTAATTGATTAATTAATTAATTTTTTTTTTTTTTTTCACTTTTATTAAAACGTTATTGCTTTCAAACGTGAATTATATAAACGATGAAAGCTGCAATGCAAACCTTTTCACATTCTGTCGTGTTCCAATGATTTCGTAATAACGATTTCCGGCGTCATCAACAGCGATATATTTACGTTCGATTGTACTTCGATTAAACGATTGTTTAAAAAGCATCCATACTCGTGCCCATGCACCTGGTCTACTCATCGTTTAGAGGTTTTATCACCTTTCAGCTGAAAAGAAAGGATCATATTTTTTTTTAAAAAAGAAAAAAAAAGGTAAAATCAACCATCCAGTAAGATAGGAAAGACCTGATCGAAATTTTGTCCTGTGCAGAAAATGTGCTCGGAAGAAAGCGGAAATTAGAGTTGTAACTGTTAGGTTAGAAAAGAATTTTTTGAATTTATTCTTCTAGAAGCTTTATATTTTCATTTCTATAGCGAGGATATTTTTTTATATACTCACAACTAAAAGGTAGTAGAAACAAAGAATTTTCGAATTAGTTGACTTAATTGCACAACGATGGCGAGGAGAGGGTTTTGTTGAAGTGGGGGAGGGGAGGAAAGAAGAATGGAGGGCGAATGGAGAGGTGAAGATGTAAATAATTGCACAATTTATAAATAAGCAGGAAGGATTTGCATTGTCCGGAATGAAATATTCTAAATGAAACCTAAAATTGAACAAGATGAAACCTGAAATTGAAAGAGATGAAACCTGAAATTGAACGAGATGAAACCTGAAATTGAACAAGATGAAACCTGAAATTGAACAAGATGAAACCTGAAATTGAATAAAAAGGGATTTTATGGCTATTGTAATAGTATGGTGATATGATAGAAATTATTAAGTGATCAAACATGAGTTTTTTAGAAATAAATTTCCATTATTATAGTGTATCTTATTAAAAATTGTTGAATTATTATGATGTTGTGTGGATTATTTAGCAGTGAAGAAAGCAGTTACATAATTTGCGACAATTTCGGGGATTGAATGTTGCGATAGTCAGGGCTTTAGGGGGGCAAGGTTGAACCTGGACTTACCCTAGCATGGTAAAAACCGGTTACCCCGGTTAAGAACAGGTTTAAACCATCCTCGTATGGTTGCGGATGTAGGTTTGATTACGATCGTGATCAGATTTTGTCTTTATCCTATACGAATTCCCTGTACCATTAAATCTGAAGTAATATATCAATGCCATATCCACTCTATTTTTTTATATGGAAATTATTTTTCAATGTCTTGGTTTGCACTAATTACCCCATTTTTTATTTCTTCTATTGTTCACAAAAGTTTTACTCAATTCTTTAACACTTTCATATTTCTGTACTCTTTATTAACCGATTTTAAAGGTGTAATATATTTCAGAATGTGTGTCTTTTATAAATATTATTCGATCATGAAATATAATCCCCATTTTTTCTATTATATAAATATAAATAGTATTATAATTTCCCATATTTTCAAAATAATTAATAAATATTCACTTATTTTTTAAATTTAATTAATTAGATACCGTTTTTATTTATTAAAAATAAAATAATTCAAGAGTAAAATTAATTTTAGCCGTTGTTTATTCGATGCATCTACTATATGTGAGACGATACATAAGAATGTGGAGGAATATGCAATATACGTATTCAACAATTGCATCACCTGTTCGAAGGATCGATCGTGTTCTCATAGCAAATCGTGGTGAAATTGCGGTCAGGTAGAATTTTTACCGAAATACCTCTATTTTTCTCTTTTTTTCTTCCACCTGTCCCCCTCTCATGTGCCAATGACTCACCTGGTGGTCTCTAATTGTTTATCAAGAGTGATAAAGCAATCGAATGGAAAGGTTCTTTTAAACATTAGCATTACTCTTATATTTAGCAATAATCGTAGAAACGATTATCGCGTTTAATTATGCCATCAATTAAAAATCTAAGAATCTAAAAGAATTTAAAAAATCTAAAAGAATCACTGAAAATATCCTTCAAAAATGCTTCGAACAATTCGATGAGACAATAGTTTCTGAGATGAACTAATTGAAAAACATTTTTTCCCCTTATAGAAATTTCAGGTTTTTTTTTTTAGAATGAATAAGTAGCAGAAAAGCGATATGATTTTATATGTTCTTTTGTATTTTTTACCTATGAATGATTCTTCACAGAGAGATTTATTCGCTTGGTTTAGTGGGAAAGGTTATGGAAAGGGGGGGGGGGCTTATATTATAGAGAATACGATATTTTCGTTCAATATGGCCTATATGTTATTAGCGCCTATTGATTATACTAGCTGAAATTCGTTCACTAATATTTCACATTTATAGGATTATGAGGACTGCACAACGATTGGGTATAGAGACGGTTGCGGTATATTCTGATGCCGATAGACATTCAATGCATACAAAGAGTGCCAATATGGCGTTTCATATTGGACCATCACCTTCTTTGCAGAGCTATTTAAATATGGATAGGATCATTGAAACGGCACTCAAATCAGGCTCTCAGGTTGAAATGCTTAATTATTTTTTTGCTGAAATTATGTATTCTATAAGTGCTGATAACCCCAGTGATTTTATTTGTGGTGTTACGGTAGGCATCATGTTCTTTAAACACGTTTAGTGAGTGAAAGGAGGTTATTTAGTAGTTTATGGTTAAAGAGGTGTTTTTTTTTTACTGAATTTGAGACATGTTTGATTGAAAATGCTTTATATTTCAAAGATATAGCTGTAACACGCAAGGTTATGACATACAAAGGTTAGGTGGTATGCGAGAGGCCAAATCTATCGTATTGGATGGTAGGAAACCTGTAGGTAGCCTATTATGCTCAAATTGTCTAAAAACTATGAGGTTTTTACTGGTGGGAGTGACCTTTCATACTAATATACTGTTCGTTTTTGTTTTTGTTTTTTTTGTTTTTTTTTTTTGCTGAAAGCAGCAACAACTACTTGGTCCGATCATCAATTTTAGGACTTAAAAATTTTCATAATTCAATAGGTATGAGCTTGCAATAAAGAAGAGCTTTCAAGTTTCCACTTCTTCAAGAGGAGAGGGAGAGATTCTCATCGTCGAGAAATATTTCTTAGTCATTTTCTATGGTGTGTTTTTGAATAATTTGCTTTGTTTTGTTGCGAATGTTTATATGACTATTGACTTCTCTATGCATTGTCAGTGGTTTTGCTTTTATCAGCCCAAAGTCGACGTTGAAAATTCGAGTTCCATTTTGCGTTTATGAATGAAGGAAGAGGTCGAGAAGACTCCGTTAGTTGAAAATCCATAGAGAATCCACAAGTTTTTGGAGCGGGTCTTCATTACCGGACAGGGTTGGGGAGGAGAGTTATTATTGGATGCTGTAGGTGAGTCGGGATTCCATTACCGGAGGAGATGGGAAGAAGTTATAATCGTATACCGCAGGATCATTTTAAGCCTAAGAGGACTTCTTCAAAACGGAGTTAAGCAGCGCAATCGAGAGAAATATCTAAGTTTCTCCGAATAGATTTGATTGGTACCATGGGGAAAATCCTCAAACATGAATTCCCCAACATTTTTCAACGTTTTTATTACGGTTAGCCGATAATAGATAGCTCCACCGAAATTTTCATTTGGGAATTGCTCTTCCCACCCTGATTTTTTGATAGATATTATTTTTTTAAATATATATTTAGGTCTCGGATTTGTTTTCTTGTCTAAAAAACGCTTTTTATGCAATATTATTTGTTTTAATGTTTAATTTTAATAGGCTATTCATCCTGGATATGGATTTCTTAGCGAGAATGCAATATTCGCCGAGAAATGCGCATCGGCAGGAATCATCTTCATAGGACCACCAACGAAAGCAATTAGAGATATGGGTGCAAAAAGTATTTCGAAGCAATTGATGGCGAATGCGGGAGTACCCGTTGTGATGGGATATCATGGTGGCGAACAAACGGATGACCGACTTCATCAAGAAGCAGCTAATATTGGTTGGCATTCTAATGGATTTGTTGTATGATTGAATATGTTTAAAGAAATCTATAGTTTTTTTTTTGCTTTGAATTAGCTTCGTGTTGCAATTCTACTAAGAGTAGAAAACCCTCAACAAAAGGATGGTTTCTTTAATATTTAAGTAGGTAAAGCCTTGAATGGCTTAGTCAAGTATGGCAGTATTACATTGTGCATTACAATACTATACTATTATGCAACTGTTCATCAAACTGCCTCGGCTATGATCATGTACCGATTGGATCGCAATCTTTTCGATCATTGAGGATCGTTGTTCAGGTTATCCGGTGATGTTGAAGGCTGTCTACGGTGGTGGAGGGAAGGGTATGCGTATCGCATCGAATGCGACCGAATTCAATGAGAAGTTAACATCCGCTCGATCTGAGGCACTTAAAGCATTTGGCAATGACGATATGATCGTTGAAAAATTCGTTGAGAGACCCCGTCATATTGAAGTTCAGGTAGAATTAACTATGCAACTCTTCATATGTAAATATTGCCCACCAATTAGTAATAATATTTAACGAGAATTTTTCACAGTCGTTTTGCTTTGAATGGATCAAATATTTAGGTGTAATTCAGATATCTATAGATATCAATAATCTATGGGGAAATAGAAACAAAAAGAAGAGAGAACAGAGAGGAATATTCTCTGCATTTTTTATTTCTATCTCTTCCAACGTCAACTTGTTTATATGATATTGTATGGTAGTTTTTAAATTGTTAGGAAGTTATCTATCACTCTAATCTATCGTTATTAGCACTGATGATGTTGGTTTAAAAGAGATAAAGGAAGTGTTTACCGTATCCTTGAAATATTGCCCCATGGTATGTTTTCTCTTAATTATTTATGATGCTGTTGATTGTTATTCATATAAGTACTGAGTGTTAAGAATAATATTATCAGCAAATAAAACTTTAAATATTATTCGTAGATCTTTTTTACTCCGATCAAGTGCTTTCTCAAATACGTTCGTATATTTTTAGATATTTGGTGATCATCACGGTAACTATGTGTATCTATGGGAACGAGATTGCAGCGTTCAGAGACGGCATCAAAAGATTATCGAAGAAGTTTGGTTTAAGGCTTCTCATTTTTATACCTCTTATATATATATCGAGGCCAATCATTTTACTTTAGAGAGATTTTATTACATGTTGAGAAATGGTATCGGTACGCTTTTCTTCCATCTCGAACCTTATGGCTTCAAGTCTCAAGCTTAGCATCCCAGAGGTAATCTGAGGCTTTATACCTGTTGGGGCGTCGCAGTTAGGAGGTTTTTTTATGTGGAAGTTTTGATGGCATTGCCTCAGAATTCCGATATTTTTCTTTAAGAGTCTTGAAGAGTTTTATGGACAGAAAAAGAGGAGACATGCTAATTTTTTTTTTTTTTGGCTGAAGTATATCCTCCGCAGTTTTTTATTCTATTGTTTTTTAGGAAGTAAGTGGCCGATTTTCAAGGGTAACGTATAGGTGGCAAAATAGTCAGAATTTCTCATTGGGTGCTTATTTTCACAAGAACACATGCTGTTCATTGATTTGCAATTTTTCTGCAAACGAAACTGTAAATATTAATGATGGTCACTAATGAAAGCTTCTATAGGCTCCAGCTCCTGGACTCGATAAGAGCACAAGACTCCGTCTTGGTGAGAGTGCGGTACGAGCAGCAAGAGCAGTTGATTATATTGGAGCGGGTACGGTCGAATTCATAATGAATCCTCGTGGCGAATTCTTCTTCATGGAAATGAACACAAGACTTCAGGTAGATTTTCACATTTTAATATATTCTATTCAGTATTTCGCTTTCGAACGAAATCTGAAATTTTCCAAGAAGTTTGCAATCCTTTTTGTGGACTTAATATTAAAAGTGAAACTTTAATATTTGCGGACTTTGAAGAATTGTTTAGCCGAGTTTAGTGTCGTTATATCCACTTTTTGAATGATTCGCTTTTACGATTGCAATGACATACTACTTATAATTGAATTGCTAATCTTCTAATGGGATTGCTAATAGTTTTAATGGAATTGTTATTACTTGCAATGGAATTGTAAATGCTTCTGACATTTATTACGTGGTATTGCTGCAGTGCGGACGAGACCAGACGAAGAGTAGAAGTTTACTGATAACTGACTGAAGCTACGCCAGGGGCAGGGATGGTAAACTGAACCAGTTGATCCAAATCAACGCACATATAAGCTAATGGGTTTGAAACACGTAATCAGACAACCAGAGGAAAGGCGCAATATCCATGCAAATTGAGTCGCAGCGCGGTCGTTCATCACAACACATTAGACGCTTATAACCAAATCCATAGAATAACCTCGATTACTTCATTCTTCCGGAATAATTTCTCATTTATTAATTTAGGAGTCTCAACGATATCATCGTAGTTAACTACATGGAATGTAAATATAGCAGAACTTATAATCATGTCTTTGAAGGAAAATTTAATCGACAATTATTTATCATTTTTTAACATTCATAAATCATTTTTTAATTACTTTATTCATTTATTTTTCTATTCAGGTGGAACACCCGGTAAGTGAAGCAATAACGGGTACCGATCTAGTAGAGTGGCATCTATACTTGATTACGAAAATACTCCCACTGTGTTTAGCTCTTCTACATGAAATGTGTTAAAGTTTTCTAAGTGAGATGAACGAGACGCTCTCAAAAGGAAATTAATTTTTATTTGCTGCTTGGTGACGACACGAGGTAGAGTCTTATGCGGTTCGGCTCCATGCCATGGGTTTTTATTGATCAGCATACTGTATGATATTGAATTGCTCGAATCGAACGTTTGCTATACAAGTTTTCATGGAATTGTCGATTCCTATGTTATCATTCAAAAATGGAGGGAACAGTCAACGTAGAATTTGACATTAGATTCGCAAAACTCATTATCCAAATCTTAAAAATCTTTTCGTTGCTTCTAGATGGAAATTCTTATCATTAGCGTGAGCCCATATTTATATGAACCTCCCATGTGAAATCATTGCATATTCATAGTGCTGGCTTCGATGGCCAGTTGGTTAAGTGGGGTTCCACTTCATACATTACATTAATAAACTAGTATATTCGGTTGTCTTACTTTTATAATATATCGTTGTGATGGGCTGCACAGAGGGAGGGAGGAATGTCATGCATGTATACTTTAAGGCTGCGTTGTGGAGGTAGAGGTTATCGGTGAAGGCAGTTCACCCAAAAATTGCAAAAAATCTCGTTGATCCTATCATATTATTGAGTTTTAAATGGAGCGATTGTAAGAGCTTTGAGCTGTTATATAGTTCTTATGGTGATATTATCTATTTATTTAAGTTGAACTATCCAATGTATGGTTATAAGTCGGTGATGGAAAACAAGCCGATGAGATTATTTGCAGCACTAAATATTTATTCTGCTTTCAATATAAACCAATTAAATAAAAAGTTTTGTGGGAAATAACTTTTTTAAATTAGAACAAAAACATCCAGCTATGTGGGAGGGGTGGTAATCTTTAAAAACTGCGACTGTGGTACCAGAGTTTCGACGCAGACCTAATTTAAAGGTTGAATTTCAGGTCATTTAAAGCATGTATCTTTCCCGAAATTTGCACGAGTGGATACGGGCGTTGAAGAAGGTGACGAGGTATCCATTCATTATGATCCTATGATTGCTAAAGTGAGTTATGTTTTATATACTAACATACCGATATGTGCGTATACGTTAGCCATATAAAATGAATAAATATTTCTTAATTATTAGAAATTTTTATCGTTTTATTTGTGAATGAACCTCTGATGTTCTATAGGTTATATAGGCTTTTAATTTAACGGATGAGATTATATTTAGGTGATTGTATGGGCAGAAGATCGTGAAAAAGCGATTGCTAAGCTATCTCGAGCGTTGCAACAGACGCATATTGCCGGACTTTCGACGAATGTTCCATTTGTGCGTACTGTACTTGCACATCCAGAATTTGTAAAGGTGATCGAATTACGATTTAATAATAGGTGGGCTAAGTGTCATTTCTTGACATTGCTATTTCCCAAAGGAACCGCTAGGTACAAAGGAAGTGACTGAATTAAAAAAACCTCAGATGCCAAATACTTAGTAGAAAAAAAAAAGAAAAAAGTAAGTAAAAGAGTATTTACCATATCAGAATCGGAATAAAAAGCGAAAAAGTCGTGCAAACTAAAAGAGGAGCCTGGTTTGTTCCTAACATTCATGGAACAAACCAAGATGAGCTAGCTGCATAAATAGGAACATCCTGTGGCACTTCATAGGGGAAAAGGTTTTACAATTACTGCAACCAGAGATATGAAAGCACCATATAGGCTAATATAATGATTTTGTCTATTAGTATTCAATGTTTTTGAGGAAACTATGTTGACTGTTTTGAAGTATAATATCGATACTACTTGATGTAAGCTTCATTTTAATTCGCCCAGAATGAGCTACGCCTTCAGAGATTATCGGTCGCACTGACTTTTAAACAGCATCCTTATCCCTATCCATAGCTTCTCTCCTCACTTGCCTTTTTTCGACTGTGTTTATCATTATCGATTATTATTCCGTAGTCATTTTCTTGGATCATTGATCTATAGTATCTTTGATCATTTATGTATAGATTCATACGATAGATTTTACATATCTCTCTAACCAATATAGATATTCTTTTAAACGAGTAAATATTTAAATATTTTAGGGTAATGTTTATACGGAATTTATTGCTGATCACGAGTGGGATTTGTTTGGTAGTGAGGAGAACTCCACTCTTGATATTTGTGAATCCATCGTTGCGCGGATGCTTCTTCAACAGAAACCTTCATCGTCTTCTAATCCTTTCATGTTTAATGACTATTTCAGGTATGTTTTTTTTCTAATTACTCTACTATGAAGTAGTAATCGAAAGTCTGCGGATATTGAGAAATAAAATTTTGGTAATGAACAGGTTCCCAGATTGTTCATAATTGAATCTGATACGGAGGAGGGATGGGTAGAAAGAGTAATATATCAATCGTCGCAAATTGTCCCATTCGACCATCGATCCCGTCGGGAGCCAGTTCCCCTAATCTCTGGATATTGGAAAAGCGTGATACTAAAGTAGAAGCATATTTACCGAGGATAAAGCCGATGAGAGCAAGTCTTTGTAACACGATGAGGTCGAACCCGAGGTGTGGGGGGGGGGGGGGGGCACAACGGCGCCCAAATATTGTTTAGGAACATTGTTGCAGGAAAAGGTGCCTTATTCCCCTCCCCCCTCCCCTCCCCTTTCTCCCAGATTGCGTCATCGAATTGCCGAAACCGCGCAGTGCTGGCATCTTCTCACAATAATGGGGCTCAGCCATGGTATTTTACAGCGGAAGTGCTTGGAGTGATTGCCTTATGCCTATAAAAGAACCGAGAGTATACCATTTTAGGTTGAATCATGCAGCGAAAGAGAACATTGAAGTGGATGGAAAGACCTATTCTGTGGAAATTCAAGGCAACGATATATGCATTGATACGAATGGTAAACGAGTAAGGATATTCGTAGACGAAGTCGAAAGAAAAAAGACGTGTATTTGGTTTACAATGAGCATTGACAGACGACGATGGCGAAGAAAGGCGATTGCCGTTGGTGACAAAATCGTGGTAGGTATTTCAGTATTGCACAAACTACTCAACTATTACAACCATTATGACCGCGTCGTCTCCTTCCTCATCCATGGGAGTTCGTTCTTTTGGGTAATATACATCGCCAACTGGTTGGAAGGGGAGAGGAAGGATGGGTGATCGTGGAAGAAGGTCTCCGCTACTCATTTCACAAGAAGACAGATAGTTATCCCTCACAGTAGGTGGCATCTACGACTGGGGACCTTAAACTAGGAGGGTATATTTTTATATATTTGGTGCTTTTAAAGGTTCGCTTCTTTTAAGAAACCCTAGTTGACTATGTGGAAGCAGTGAACTCCCTGGTACCATATCGACGAGCAAACAACCGAGTTACAGATTCCGCTACTGATATCCCGTATTCCCCCCTCCCCAGTGTCCTTTTCAAGGGTACGGAAGCTTCGAAGTTAGCAGGCCTAAGTCGCCGGAAAGCTAACGGTCTTCTAATGCATTGTTGATTGTAGGTGTTTGGTGAGGAGCATCGAGAGTATGCTTTGCCAACAGCATCATGGGTAGAAGAATTCGTCGACGTTGATGGTGTGATCGATGCGTGTGCTCCAATGCCAGGTGTTGTCGAGAAAATTTTGGTGAAAGCAGGTGATCAAGTCAAACATGGCCAACCACTTATTGTTATAGTGGCAATGAAAATGGAGTATATTATAAGGTATAACCCGTATGACACCGTTTTGTGGTTTTATTTTATTAGAGAGAGGAAGATGTTTTATTGGTGAGGAGAACGAGAAACAAGCACGATATTGTAGGATTACTTCATTATAGATTACAACTGAATATAGAAGGGTTCTAAGCGGGAATGGACGTTTTTCTTTGCATTGATACCATTACGGCAAAGTTGAGGACGAAGGTTGATATATGATATATTCCATCATAACCGATGCAATTTGCTGCTTGGAATATCTTTTCTTCTTATTTCTATCTTATTAACGGCAATAATTTGATCTTTCAAGTGGGATAGTATATTGCTGTTGCATTTCTTTTCATATCTCTGTACTCATTAATACAAAAATTATTTACAGGGCACCATGCGATGGAATTATACACTCAGTGCAGTGTGCCGTTGGAGCGAATGTACCAAAAAATGCGCACCTTATCGCATTCGATCATTTGTGATGGCAATCGATTCGGCATTCATATTATCTAAATTGAATAATGCAAAAAAGACGACGTTTACTATAAACAAGAATAATTTATGAAGTTTCCTTTCTATAGTTTGTAAAGTGACAGAAGGAGAAGGTCCTAAACGAGTCAAGGAAGGGAACCAATTAGCATTGAGAAAAATCTGTTTCAAAACTCAATTTGAGCATTAGAAAGGCCGGTTTTTGATCGCCCTATTTGATTTATAATATACTTTTTATATGTAACAATGAAAAATTAGCAAACGTTTATCGATGGGGATGGAGATATATTAGGATATAGCAGTGGCATTTGAGGAATCTCGATTATGAAATCCACTATATTCGATGATCGATGGAATGTTGACGTCCTTTCATAGAAGCCGCGATTGAAGCATATATCACGTGTTAAATTACTAGTTTATTCGAATGTTTTTATTGAAGATCACTTCTGATTTCTTCTATTGTTTACATATTCCTTATTAGACTCGAATTTTGGGTTATTAATACGATCTTTAGTGGTTTTAATCTTTGGTATAGTTAGCGGCACAGTGATCTGAAGACGGTGTTCTTAAAAAATATCAAGGGTTGAGGCCATGCTTTGCGGTCATATTCACCCGCCTGAGACGGCAATTAGTCAAGAATCGAAAAACAATCGAATTCCCTTCGAAATTTTCGAGACATCAGTTGCGAAAAAATTCTACGCATTTCATGGCGCATTCTTTGGAAGATGCTAACTTTTCATTTCGAAAAGAACGATCAGAAATCGATATGTCTTCATCATCCCAATTGACAAATATTAACCTAAACTCTGGCCCTTTACCCCTTTCCACCCCCTCCCCTCTGAAGCCGTAAAAGAATGGAAATTCTATTGCAGAATTAAAAACCTGCCTTTGATTACTTTTTATATATTCTTTTATTTTATTTTCGCGTTTCGTTTTTTCTACATATCGCTGAAGAATATTCCTCTCTTAATTGCATCAGTATTATCAGTCAATATTACCACTATATGTGATTAGACTACCTCACTTAGCCTTATCAGGTCTTATCACCTTATCAAACCTTATCACTGTTGATTACCTACTTATTGTTTATAGGTGTAGCTAATGTAATTGTGCCTTACAACTAAACATTCACTTATTTTTGATACATATGGTTATTTGATGTTTCAATTTGCTATTTTGCATTTTCTTTTCAAAGCATTTTCCTATTATGTTTGTTGCAATATTTGTTTATTGTTCATTCATGGGTTACTTGGTATATAGAGTTCAACTTTTTGGGTTTATTTTACCCACCAAACATCGTTGAGGCCATCTCACCGGTTTTGGCCAGCCAGATTGTATTTCAGCTGTCCCATATTTGGCCAAAAACGGCCAAAAATGATGAACTTAGTTTCCTCTTTCCCATTCTCTCCTTATGGGAAGGGGTGGGGGAGGGGGGGTCATATTGCAATTGTTCACCGTGGATTTCGTAATTTCTTTGAATTTTCAACGATATTTCAGTAATGATTGATTATCAACTATGTTTTAACTTTAAGATATATTTCAATAATTACATTAAGAATAATGAAAATATTATTTTTATGATATTTGGAAAAAAATTTCTCCATTTTATGGGAAATTTCTTATTTTCTAATCGATTTCTAAAAATCATTGTGGAAACGTTTACTTTATTTAGTTGTTAGCCGGTATCACTCAATAAAATTGTTACTTTTTTTAGCATCTCATCTGCATATATCGGTGAACTTCTTTTGAATTCACTCTTGGAATATGCAAATTGAAGTATCCACTATTAGCTATTAAAAAATTATTCCCATTTACCTATCTTCATTTTCTATCTCTTAATAAAATTTTTATACTCTTTAATGAAGAGATTATTCGATAATAGCATAGTTTGCAGATGTAGTAAGTAATATTAGTTGTATTAATAAATGATAGTTGTATTAGACACAGGTAGAATTAATATTGGTTAGTGGCAGCGAGCTGAGGCGATATTAGGTAACACTGATGCTAACAAGTGCCTCAGGTAGATCTCTAAGCCATACCTCAGGTAGATCTGTAAGCAGCACCTCAGGTAGGTCCATAAACAGTACCTCATGTAAATCTATGAACAGTACTTCAGGTAAATCTATAAGCAATATATCAGGTAAGCCTGCAAGCAATACCTCAGGTAAACCTATAAGCAATACCTCGGGTAGATCTATGAACAGTACTTCAGGTAAGTCTATGAACTGTGCTTCAGGTAAATCTATAAGCAACACCTCAGGTAAGTCTAGATAACATTGGCAGCAGTGGAGAGTGCCATTGGTGACAGTAAGGTAGCGACTTACATTAGTGCTTTGTACTAGTCGGCTTATTAGTAAACAGTACTGAACTCATATGAGTGGATGGTGCAGTAGTATCAAATCTGTTAGAGGTACTGGTGATATTCATCCATACTGGCACGCTAGACATTGCGTTACCTGTAGGGTAGGTGCGACAGGTGGATTGCATCTTTTTTATTGGCGCTTTTGTCCCACAACGATTATTTTCGCTTCAGTATCGTTAGCTTAGACAAGGTGTAGAGGAAGATACAATAACACCGATTTTTTGTGTACTTTCGGAGTTTTTTTCACAAGGTTATTAGATGTTTCGCCAATTTTAAGCCTGAGAAGGGAGGGGAATATGGCTTTATGGAAATCAGACAACTGTGTGGATGAGAGAGGAGGAGGGGGGTGCTCAGCAATATTAAGGGAGGGGGAGGGGGAGTGGGGTATTCAGCAATATCAGGAGAGGGGGGTATTCCTAGCAATATTAGAAGACTCGAGAAAAAATACACTTACCCTATCACCGCGCCTCAATTTTTATCTACTCGAGATTTACATCTTCCATGCGTCAACTTTTGCATCCGATCTATAGATTGTATTTTTCTCTCATTGTAGAATTATCTCGTTTTTTTATTATTATCTCTCTAATGTTGTTACTTGTCTGTTTCAGTTGAAGTCTGCGCTTCGGTATGAACCCATTTCCTTTCTCATTTATAAATACTCGCTAATGGGTGAAAATGTTCATCAAATCTGCTTATTTTTTAAAATTTTCTAATCGCTTCGGTATGAACCCTTTTCTTTAATCAGTAATCAGTGAGTTTGTTTTAAGTAAATTGTTTGTATTTTTATGTGAATTTCTATGACACGGTTAAGGGGGAGAGGTCGGGGTGTGATGGTGCTACCTTCACCTCGTGAATGAATTACCTTTCAGAGGGTAAATAAATTTATGCTAAATGAATGCATGTAATAACACTAAAGTATATAACGATCACTAAAGTAGATTAATAGCGGAAATAAGCGGTAACATGAAGATGGGAAGAAATGCAAAAAATTTGAAAAAAACATCATGCTGAATATTTTTAAATAATTTCACCAACTTATATTTATTCAACCAATTCGTCGTATTTTTCATCAATTTGAGATTCTGAATATAATGGCTCAAGTTTTTTGTTGTACTTATCGTTGTAATATTAACACCGATAGTTAGTTGTATTGAAAAATGCATAATTTCTTATTTGCGTTAACGTGAGTTTCGATTGCGATCGAAATTATGCTCACAATAAACTAGAGCATTCCGATAATTTAATTCAGGCATCAGTTTTATTATTTGGATTATCGAAGTGAATTTATTTGGGAAGTTATTGGTGTGTTTACATACTTTTCGTTATTAAACTAATAGAAACATTTAAATTTATTATAATATGTATTATTTGAAAGCTAATTGCATATTATTATTATTATTTATTAATTGAAGTTGCGTAGGCTAATAAAAGAGGAGGAAATACGAGCACAGCTCCAACTAGGCCACGAATAGGAACGTATGGCTGGAGCTTGGAGACGTAAGTGGGGAATCGGAGCTTGCGCCATGATTGGAGTAAAACATTATTACTTACTGCTTTAGATCAGGCATATGGATGTATCTTACGTCTTCCCATGCTGAGCGAAGGCGGACGAAGTTCTCATCTAGGGAGTCCGATCACTCCCTCCCCTATGGTACCAAGTCGATTTCATTTAGTTTTCCTGTGAAATATTATCACTCCTATCATTATTTTTTAAAATGTTCATTAAACCGGTCGGTCTAATCGATAGGTTCAAGATATCATAATAGATCATATCAGCTTTCAAATCTCCATCTCCTTGTTGAGCATTCATATTCCGAGTATCCTTTTTTGCAGGATTCATTGCTTTTAATCCTCAAAAATTCCCTTGCTAGATGTTATAATTTATCATTGATTTGATGTTTTCGTTTACCATGTGAATGACCGCATAACTAATCTATGCCTAATTGAATAAGTATCGAATAGTAGTGGATACAGGAAAACGGGTGGGGGGAACGAACTTGACGTTAAGGTTCTCATCGAGATTCTTCATTGCTTAGTTTATTTTCCTTTAAATTTTGGATTGCTTTGGATGGAACTTTTTGCTGTACTTGTTACCGTAATGGTGCTACTAACGGTTTTGCAACCCCACCCCATTCCCCCCATAGTAACGTCGTCATATGTGAGTCCTCAATTTTATACTTTCCCCGTTTGTCTTACTCATCCCATCGAAAAATGGGTGCACTTTCGTGCTCTCCCTTCTAATAACCACATAAAAATAGTACACTTTTTGAAGAGATGAGAGTCGGCTAAGATGTCGAATATACTAATGAGGGAGTATGGTGAGAAGATAGAATTAGTATGGATGTGGGAGGAAAACATCGAGAGAGATGCATGGGAGGGAGTATAGAGACATATGTGAAACACTGAGAATGGTAAGGTGCACAGTTGGAGTGAGTGTGTTCGAGTGGCGGTCGGCACGTTTCCCGCCGCGTGGGCTTCGCTTACGATCGATACTGCTGTGTGTGGTGTGGGAGACTCGATGCGTTCTGCATCTCGGGCTTGTATTACCAATTTGGGTAGAGTTGTATTGGTTTATTATTGAGGTAGGGTAGGTTAGGTTTATAGCCACTACCTTTTATATAGCTTATTATGCCGTCCTCTGTATTGACCGTAAGTTATAAGACCGATCTTCTGGTGTTAGAGGTAGTGTGGAACTGTGGTTTATTTATTTCGATGTTTTACCGTTGCTTGAAAACCACGTATCAAAAACTTTTTTCTAAATTATTTTAGGATTCTATAGCATAGATAGGAACTATTTGCTTGCCGTGACACGCATATCACATTTTTTCTTTATATGGGAGCCGTCTGGAAACTGTGGGAAGGTTTTTTGGGAATAAGATGGGAGTTTATGTATACATTATATATATATATGTACATATACATATACATATATATCTTGATGTTGAAAACTATATCTCTTCGGAAGGTTTTATTTGGCGTTGCGTATTTTTCTCATATTTTCTTGGCAATAAAATATGTGTAGATCAGGATCTACTGATTTGTTCTACTGTTTTCGTAGATCGTTTGAACCCGAGTTTTGTGGGTTATTTTTCTGCAAATTGCACTATTTTCGTTTTTTGGTGTATTTTTTCTAAGTGGATAAAGTTCCTTCTTGACGTTGTAAATGTTTGAATTGCACTGATTAACTGGAAAGGTGCTGTGGGTTCATTCATATAAGGGTAAGCAGAGGCAAGAGATAACTTTAGGTAGTATTTGAGTAAGTAAAGAGGTCATATTAGAATGTGTGCCGCTTTTACGGATATCAAAAAAGGTGATAATGCATGAATGGGTTTTATTTTATTTTAAGCATAGGTACCATTGATTTTGGTGGGGAGGGGGGGGGGGTTATGCGGGAAAATCAGCACAAATGCGGAGTGGTTGAGACACGTCGTAGAGGTTGTTGATGCCAATGAAATCAGAAAGAGGTTTTTGGCGGATTGCCAGCCGTCGAGTCGGTAAGCGCTCGAGGATAGCGAATAGAGATTTTTATTGATTGTTGTTGATGAGGTGCGCTCTTTATAGGTTGTGATTTAATGCCATAGGATGTGATCATTGTTCCATTCATCTCGTAAATCTTTATGCGCTTCTTCATCGATGATATTACCTGCTGCCTACCGTAGCCTCTGAAATAATATCACGGGGCTATAGCGACACTACAGTAGTTTGAAGGAAGAATATGAAGTGAGGGATACGTAGATTGGCATCATGTATCATTCATATGCGATTGTATATCTTTGGAACGATGTGTAAGCTCGACCAGCTCTCCCATTTGGTCATCTTTATCTTCATTTTATGTTTCACTTTCAGGATCATATTTTCTGTTAGCAAATTCTCAATGACTGATACGAAAGTGGAAAGCGGCGAGGTAAGTCTTTATTCAATAGTCCATTTATTTTTATTAAGTTTTATCAGTTCATTACATTTCGATGATATATCATTAAATTCACATCTAAGTAAGCTTCCTGTTAATTATTTGCGTTCAACCGATATAAGGAAACAAATTTATATTCGTTACTACTTCAAGGAATTTTTTTTTTTTAATTTTTCGAAACGGTGTAATGTAATTGTCACATATGTTTTAGCATTGGTGCCTTTATTAGTTCTATTCATTAAGTAGGCCTCATATAATTGATTCATTCAAATAGTACATGATACAGATTTCCCACATGTAAAGATAAGTTTACGATATATTCAGGAGGCGATGGAGGCGCAGCAGGTGGTCGAAAATGGTGGCGAGACGAAAGAAGGTGATACGAGCATGGAAACCACTAATGGCACTGAAGCTCCTCTTGGAGATGTGAGCTGCTCTTTTGATGTTTGGAGTTTATAATACTGCTTTGGAAAAGATAGCAGCATAGGCGTTTTATGGATTTTTGTTCATGATCGGTGTAGATGGATATTGGAATGGTAGGAGGGTTGGCACATTGAAAAGGAGAAACAAATAGAGTCTAGGTCTGGGTTTTAAGAACCGGCGTCCCTAGATGTGAAGGTGGAATTGTGTGTGTCCTCGTTTCTTGCAGTTGTTTCCGATCGAGGTATTAAGTTGTTAGGTAGTGTGGTCTCCTATAATATTGCTGCCTGAAGACTGCTTGTGCATGGAAGCGTTAAGGTTGCTATATGCATTAGATGTGAGTGGCATCTGTTGTGAACAACGGTTATATAATAAGTGGGTCATTAGAACCAAGCTGAATATAGTAGATAAATTGACCTGGTTCGAATTCTCGAAATTCTGCGATTCATTCCGCTTGCCATCGCTTTCTTGTGTCTCTCCTACTGCAAAAGTATTGATGGCATGAATTTAGGGTGAAGTAGAGGATGCCGATTACGCCGAGAATGAAGTCTACAAGAAATTGCGATCTCAAAACGTGAAGCCGAAAGTAGCGGTTGCATTAATGCAGCTCTACGAATCGACTGAAATGTCACCGGAAGATATGGATGAAAGAGCGATCGATATGTTGCGATCATTGCCCGTTGATCATGCGATCTTCGTTATTGGAGAGGTTGTGCTTTTGGAGGTTTTTAAAAATATAATTCAACAGTAATGTAATTTCCACAACCCATTTACGACACCCACAAATAGTTCAGTAGGAATGGTTTGGGTTCGCCTATTGTGGGGTAATTCGTAACGGCATTTTTACGAGTATTTGCGAGCTAACTAAATTGACTGCGATATTTCAGTTACGGGGATATGAGGTTCGTGGTTCATTTAATGTCCTTAAAATGATTTTGAAGTGTTTCGCAACAATTTTTTTTTCATAAATTTTGCAATGAGTAATTCGACATCGTACTGACCGATATTTCTTAGTCCAAAGTTTTTGTTGTCCACAGCAGTGGAAACTTTGTTTTTTTTTTTTTAATATTAACCAATCACTCATACATTATGAGAGTATATGACGGCGCTAGATGCTAACTGATGAAATAGTTCGTCGACGGAAGTGTGAGGGGATATGTCGACTGTGGGGGATCTGATATCGTTATTACTAAAGTTGGCAGCAATGAAATGTTGATGAAAATAGATTGTGGCTGAATAAGAAGAGTAAATGGTCGTTTATTTCCTAAAAACTCATGAAATATTTTTAAATAAGGAAAGGGAACAAGTGGTTGGATGCATTTTTGACCGTTTAGTGGCAAATCTTATCCGACAATTGCGTTGATGATGCATATGTTGGGAAAAATCGCTATAATTTTTTAAAACTTTTGTTTCAAAAGAGAAAAGAATCACTTCTCCGTCGATTATTATCACTAACCACTGATGAATTTTTAGGTTAAAAAGTCGAATCTTCTCGGCGTACAAAACCATGCGCAATTTATGATGTCGATGATGCGTAATTTCCGCGATAAAGTACGTCAACTGGGCGCTCAATCAGCACTCAACGAGACGCTCGTCAACGGCCCGTCCTATGAGAGTATCAAAGCAATCCTCGACCGTACCGGATACCCGCTTGAAGTGACCAACGGTCAACGGAAATACGGAGGACCACCACCAGACTGGGATGGGCCGGCTACTGGGCCTGCCGGACCAGGACATGAAGTGAGTGCACCTTCTGTTTGCTTATGAAAAGATCCGAGTGGGACTGGAGGGAAAGGGAAGATACGGTTGTTAATAAGATGGCTGTTGTTGCGTTAATTTGGTCTTTGGTGTGGAACGGAAGTTGTATGGGTTATTAAAATATGGTATGGGGTGGTATATGCGCTTTGCAGAAAAATGCAGGCAACCTCTTGATCATGAAAGATACGCGAATTGTGTGTTAGAGGGATATGAAAGGATCTTATGAATTCACGAACCGGGTCGCATCGGGGAAGCAAAGTAAAGAACGAATCGAGTATGAAAATGGCCTGTTCATAAAACAGTAGGGAAAAAAATAGGATAGGGAGGGGTTATTCTCACGGCTTCATTACGGTATTTGGCTTGCGACGCCGCCGTCATTGGTGGTCCGTGAAGAGAGCACTCAGCGCGGTCGATTTTTTATTTTAGCGAACTGCTTGATGCCTGAATTTGAACAAAGATAGAAATTATGGATTTGATCAATTCTTTTCGCAGTGGATTTCGCAGTGGATCTTCTATGTGCTGATTTATTGTTGTTATTGTAGATTTACATTGGCAAGATTCCAAACGAGATCTACGAAGATACGCTGATCCCATTGTTTGAGCAAGTGGGCAAGATCTGGGATTTACGTCTTATGATGGATCCACTTACGGGCAAGAATCGTGGATATGCGTTCATCACGTTCTGTGAGAAGAATTTTGCGGCCGAAGCTGCCAAGAAGGTGTGTCTATGCATCAGGGATCAATATTCAACAAGTTTGATTAGTGGCTGCTGCATAGTGTCCGGGTATAATGCAATGTGAAGTGATTTTGGTCTTGACAGAGTGATTGTCGTATTTTAAAGACTCTTTGAAAGGTGGCTTTTGATTGTGGAATAGAATCTTCAGCGCGCAACACTTGTATTGTTTGATTAGTCGAATCCTCGATGTCAGCTATTAGAACTCAAGGACCACGAGGCAGTTAGGAATATAGGTTCTTGGATATCACTTAGGGAGGTTTCATTTTCGTTATATAAATTGGGATCGATGAAAATGAGTTCATTTGGGCGTTGCAGATAAGTATTGAGCTCAGTCGTGACATATTGTTTAAGCTATTCTTAAAGGTATTCAGTGCTAGTAAGATTTTAGTGGCGAGATCACTATTTTGAAAGTTTTAGGCAATTTCGCAATAGTTTGCTTGAGACAGGAAGTGTTGTGGGGCAGTGATGCTACTATGTTTTAGGTGTATTCTTGGCAAGAAAGCTAATAGGCTGTGAATTTTTAAAATCGCTTGCGAAATTTTGGCTTAAATTTAGAGGATAACCTAGCTAGATAGCTTGTAGAGAAAATTTTGTCTAGCTTACTTATTTTTGTTCTAATATTATTTAAAGTTTTGTCAAATCGCCGAATTAAGGGCATGCACAAAAGAAAGCTCTCTCATTGGAGTTTTCTAAAATTGCAGTTAGTTTTCTGTATATATATTTTTTGTTTTAATTTATGGCACTATAGCAGCAGCCGATTAATGGTTATGGATATTGAGGTGTCTTCATGTTCTTATTGTTGCTTTTAGTAGAGTTAATAAGCACCTAAGCATATCGGCCGGAGATTTTCTCGCTATGGCGAATTTTTATTTTACTGCTACTAAGTGGATCTTAAGGTCCACTTAATCGTTTTTTTTTCCTAGCTGGGAGTTTTTTTAAAACAAAGAATGTAAATTTCGTTAGTGAGAGAGATTTTTAGTGTGCGGAAGCTTTTCATCTTTTTGGTTGAGAGTTCAGAAACGAATGAATAGAATGGTAGGGTTTTTTTCTTTTTTTTTAGATATCTTCAAGTTGTTTGTTATTATATAAGTAGTAGCGTGATTGATTGCCATCGTAGAGTTGTTCTATTTCGTTGTCGATCTTTGGCCCGGCGTGTGAAGTTTCCTTTTGCCAGGTATATATTAGGCATTTTTCATGCGATTCTTGGCACCTCATTCTTAAGCAGGCTCTGATGTCCAACTGAACTAGCAAGGGGGGGGGGGGGGTTGGGGGAGGAGAGTGGTGCGATAGGTATAGGGCAAAGATGTTATTGTATGGCGCTGACTAGCTCTCATTTTTTGTGTGCGAATATCTTTTCGGCGATGGGATGTTTCTGTTTATTTATTTCGATGGTTATTTCTCACTAATCACTAATCATTTTATGGCGTTATTTCGGTATTTTTATGGATGGATCGATGATTCTCTTTTAGCGTTCGGCAGCAATGAAGGCACGAAAAAAGCCACAACGCTGCCTGGAATTTGGTGATTACGAAATCTATTATTTTCTAGTTTGATGGTCACGAAATTCTGCCCGGAAAAAATCTGAAAGTGAACGTCAGCGTTGCCAACACTCGACTCTTTATTGGAAACATTCCAAAATCGAAGTCAAAAGAGGAAATTCTTGCCGAATTTAAAGAACACACAGGTAAATTTTGGAGAATAATGAAAACTCATTTCTCTCTTTGAAATGCGAAAGCAAAAGAAGGAAAAAAAGAGGAACAAGGAGTGGCAAGCATCCGAAGAAAACAGGGTGAGAGAGCATGCATTCTCTTAAGGTGAGTTGCTGAAGCTGCTTCTCTACCTATTTAACTATGTGCTTTTCTTATTAGTGCTAGGCATTGCTAATCTCCAATCCCACCAGTCTGCGGGGAGCGGTATAAAATTGTAACTCCATTTTGATATGCTATAATTGCGCGAAAGGTAAGTCATTTGATGAAACTCCGTTTGTTATTTTTCATAGTTTTTCAACCGAAGAGGAGTATGGCGTATGGCATATGCGTAATTTTATAGAAATCGTTGTGGCATATTTCTTACTACAAAATATATTCGGTAAAGCTAACGAAACGAATACGTCGATCCTTATTTTTCAGCTATTTGATCGTTTTTGATGAATAAGTTTGTGTGGGTTTCGTTTTGAATCGACGATGTTGCTCCGAGACTAAAGTAATGTGACCATATCGCCCAGTCGGTATTATATCTCAATTTTGATAAGTTTGTTCTGATAGCCAGCTAGATAGTCAACTGACCAACAAAAAAGTTCCGCGCACTTATATTTTATTTGGTAATAGTGGTACCATGATCCATTTATTTATGATCCACTCATGCATTGGACTTAAATTTTTCGGAGATTCAAAAGCATCAAATATTTCTTGGTTCGAACTGATAAGATCTTAGAGTTTTTTCTTTTACTTCTTTAAGGGAACATTTTTTTAAACTGTCGGACTTTTTTTTTAAAGCTGCAATTTCAAATCTTGGCCGAATTTTTCAACCAGTGGAAGTCGAAATATTTCTCATCTTTTTTTAATCCACTGGATTTTGACTTCCGCATCCGTCTTTTTCGGAGCTTATGAAATCCATAACTCCATATCACTAACATTTTCAACTGGTATTTTGGTCATGCTTTCTTCCATTTATAAGTTCATCTTCTATGCAATCAGGAGTCGTCTTTATCACTACTGAGTTTACATATAAGATTCTTACTGAAGAATGTGGTTTTTTATAAAGTAAGCAATGAAAATACGCATATGTCATACACTATCATTTCTCTTGGGTGATATCAATTTTTGTAGGGTTTTTTTTGTAATGGAATATAATTGTTGTTTAGTTCTCAGATGTGTTGTGTTTTTTAATAGACCTATTGTTGTGAATATTGATAGTATAATGTGAAAGCGTCAAAGAGGGTGGATTGTTGTTTTACAGAAGGTGTCACCGATTGCATCATCTATTCGAGTCCGGATGCGGGAGAGAGTCGTAAGAATCGTGGCTTCTGTTTCCTCGACTTTTGCGATCATAAGAGTGCATCAGATGCGAAACGAAAAATACATGCCGGCAAGGTAAAGATCTTATTTTTAAAAACTTTTTTTTGAACGCTGTTGTTAATGCGCTCTTTGCATTTAATGGTTCTTTATGCCAATGGGAATGAATTCGGTGGTAAATCTCGGTAACAGGAAGTGCATCCTACTCTCTTTCATGAATTTAGAAAACGGATAACCATATTTATTTATTCATCCATTCTAACAGAATTAACTAATGCGACATTTCAATGTGATATTATTTTGAAATCACCGGCATGGCAAACGAATTCTCTTAAGTAACACGTCGATTCTAGTTTACGCTGCAATGCATGCTGTCTCAAAGCATGAATGCGTGAAGGTTGGTGGGGTTTTGTATTGGCTTGGGAATAGCCGATGGTTTGATAGTGATCATTGCTACCATTATTGTACAACGAGAGGTGCAGATGAATTCATATTGTGTAATGAAACTATTGAATAATATTCCGACTGGTGTGTTTGATTGTTTAGATATGTTGCCTCATGTTGCGGTATTTCAGCTGCGTGCGTGGAATCTCGATCTTGTCGTCGATTGGGCAGAACAACAGGAAGAGCCAGATGAGGAGACAATGGCCAAGGTTAAGGTGTTGTATGTACGCAACTTAAAAGAGGCGGTTACTGAGGAGCAGCTCAAAGAGATGTTCTCGGCACACGGTGAGGTGGATCACGTCAAGAAGATCAAGGACTATGCGTTCATTCATTTCAACGAGAGAGAACCTGCTGTCAAGGTGGGACCTTAGCTGCATAGATGTTATAACTCTGTCCATGTGGAAATAAGTTTGTGATTCAAGCTAACTGCTTTGCATGTATCGGACAGTACTGATAAATTATATAGCATCAAACAAGGAAAAAACCGGATAATGGGAAAGAGCCTGAACGTTGCGTCGATCATTCGCGTGAAGGCATTGAAATATTTGTAATAGATGGAAATTTGTTGTGATTGTAGACAACACGTGAACGACATGTATAAATTGAAAATACGTTGATCCGTGTAGAATGTTTGAATCAAATGAGCGGTACTTAATAAGGAAAGCAGTTTGTGAAAGGGGGTTACTCACCCACGAAGTACGATACGGTGCCTAAAGTGGAACGACTAAGGGTACTGTAGATTGTACAGTACGTGGACTGTATCGTTAAGTGTTTTTAGGCGATGGAAGCGTTGAACGGAACAGTTTTGGAGGGTGTACCAATAGAGATATCGTTAGCCAAGCCGCAAAGCGATAAGAAGAAGCTCGTTCGGGGACGTGGCCGAGGATTTGGTGGTCCTCGCGGAGGCTTTAGTGATTATGGCGGTGGATTTGGTAGTCGTGGTGGTATGATGCGAGGTGGTCGTGGCGGTCCAGGCGGCTTTGGTTCTTCACGTGGTGGATACGGTGGTGCTGCACCGATGGATTATGGATATGGTGGATACGATCCGTATGGTTAGTATTTTGTATGTTTTCTCGGTTGTGTTTTTCGATTACTGAAGATGATGGAATATTGAAGTGTTCTTTAGCTGGCTATGAAGACATGTACGGTTACGGAGCGCCAGCCGGTGGATATGGTGGTTATGGCGGTGGTTATGACGCCTATGGATATGGCGGTGGACCTGACCCGTATAGTTATGGTTATGGCGGACCAACGATGCGTGGAAGAGGTGGACGCGGCAACGGCATGGTAGGATGCTTTTTATTTACTCAATTATTTTTCGCGTATTTTCGCGTCACGCTTAACATATTTACTCGTAATCATGGATGAGAATGGTAAACATGGAGATGGAAACATCGCTTTCGCTATCTGCTGCAACTGCGTGTATTCTTATTTTGGTCTTCGTTGTGTGGTTAGAGCCGTTGGTGGTCTATTGAAAATTCGTTTCGATTGCCCATTTTGTGAGCTGTTTGTTCGGTGACATCCTACCATTCAAGAAAAGTTCACTAAGATGATGGAATAGGTGCTTTGATTCAGTATTGTTCGTTTGAGTGGAACTCGCATCGGCTATTGTGTTTAATTGAAATTTGCATATTCCGTATGGGAGACTTACGAATGTTGGATCCACTAAATGATTCAGTTTTGAAGTCAGCAATTGTATTTGATTGAGGTTTTGTTATAGGGTGGTGGTGGATTCGCGCCACGTGGTACGGCTGGTCGTGGCCGTGGATTCGGTCGTGGGGGTGGAGGTCGTGGTGGTGCACCTCGTGGTGCGAAGCGATCTGCGGATGGAGCTGGTGGGCCGGCGTCAAAGCGTGAGTTCGGCGGTGGCGATATGTAATTGTAGATGTAAATCACATTATTCCATTTGGTTTTGTTCCAGTCCGAGGGTGTTTGATTGAATGTATTTGATCATGCTCTAGGATGAATTCAGGTAGGCGATAGGCTCTCTCCCCCGCATCATCAGTGGGTGGGTTTTGCTGGTCGGTCTGTTCATAGAACTTGACTAGAGTGACCTAGGGGATAGAAGTGTTGGGTACTGCAGTAGTCGCTGTATGGTCACTGCTGCGCTTCATACTCCATTATCATTGCTTTCGTTTCCCCTTGCATTGTTGAGTACTCAATTTTGTGGTTTTTAATTGCGCTTTGCATTATCGCTTGTTCTTTTCATAAGTTTTTTAATACCTCGTTGTTGGTGAGTGGATGTTGCACTAACTAGCCAGTGTGCATCCCCTTTTACTGCGTAACTGCTGGTCTGTCTGCATCTGTTTGCTGGTCAGACATTCGGGTTTGTTGAGCAGTTGTTCGGAAACTCTGTTCCAGTTATTTATTGAGTTCCAAAGTGATGCAAATAGGCGCTACATTTTTGCTCCCGTGAGGTTCCTTGCAGTGGAGGCCAGAATATATGTTTGCAGTATTTTGGAGTGATGTAAAAATCGGCCGTTGGTATTGTTGGTGCTGTACAGACCATCCTCAAATCGTTATGTAGTTGTTTATTTTTGTGCGTGAATTGTGTTGTAATGAATCTTTGCAATCCGCCAACCGACCGGCTGTTTTCTCCGCGTATCTCGTTACTCTGTTTGCTATTTTCTTTTTTCGGATGAAAAAGTTGTGTTGTTGAATTTGTTTGCCAACACATTGCGTTCTATGGTTGAGACCAACAAAGTATTTCTTAATGCAAACACATGAAGCTTTCTAAGGGAACAGATACCGGAAGCTGACACGAATTTGCAGCTGTATCCATCATGGCTGACTAAAACTACTTTTGGAGATTACGGGAATTTTAATTGCACTGACCAATCGTACGGATATGCAAATATTTCGTCGTTTTTTGAAACTCGGTCCATACGTCGTGCTTTTTATATTTCCTAACTTTTGTACCTATCAGCGGCTGTTAAGCTGAAATTACCGAACAAAGAAACATATACGTAAACATGCAATGAGTAGGAGCGTTTGCAGACAAATTTTGGGAGCATCCTTCATAAAGATGCATTGCGAGGGGCGTACGGTTTGAGAGGATTTTATTGGTTGCTGGCATGGGATGATGGACTAACACTGCTGACGTTTAAACATACGAGGGTATTGGATGTTGGTCATGATTGATTCTGATCCTATTTGATTCAGCGAGTTTTAATGCATCCGCACGACTATTCGATTATACGTTAAATATGGGCGATCGTCGAGATGTGGAGATCGTTCGATTGGGACGGAAAGCGTTCGATGGACGTAGAGGTACTCTAGATGTCTATATATATTACGTAGTTATATATAAGGTGAAGGCACATACTATGGAGTGGTTCATTTCTAAGTGAACATGAAGTATCTCCAGTGAAGAATAGATAAAATAATGATTAGAAGAAATTGGTTGGCAGTTTCGTCTATTTTACTTGTGAAAATTGCTTCACGATAAATGGATTTTAGTAAGAATATTGATTGTAGCGATCATATATATTCATTTGTAGCGTTTCACTTACGAACTTCAAAATCTGGCAGATCCGTAAAGAGAGGATCAACATAATATAGGAACCACCTTTATGAAACTACTCAAAATCCGAGCCGAATCCAACCAACAATCGAATGGTTATGATGGATTGCACTCATCCTTGGTACGGGGATTTGTTGCTTAGGATTTTCTATCGTATCTTTGTGGCGTCGACGCGTTACGTCGATACTTTTCCATGAAAACATCTCCGGTGGTCAACCGGTGAACACCTCGAGTTCTTACTTTCAAAAGAATTTAATTCAGAATATCCGTATTAAGTAGAGGTGAAAGTCGAATAGTTCCTTCATCTTTTTTCTTAACACTTAGATATCCCTATGGAACAACTCTTTGTATGCTTACGTTTACATCATTCCACTAACTTACTAATATCATAACTGCTTATTTTTTGGCTATCAATTGTTATACCATCGGCTAAATCCTAAATCCTATGTACACTTCATTAGCATACGTCGTTCAACGATAATAACCGAATTCCACAATATCTAAATGACTCAATTGCAAAAATATTTGTTCTATTTGCATCGAATTCTTTGTGTTGAGTATCCAACATAACCTAACATATCGTCTATAACAAATACTTCTATTACTTATCACCACCACAATCATCCATCAGCATCACCTTGTATATTTCTTTTATGTGTGTTGTTGTTTTATTGTTGTAGTGGTATTTGTTTTATTCATTTAAAATATATTATTTTCATTTACAATAATAAACGATAAAAGATTAAAATAGATTAAAAATCGATATTTAAAACTCTTCAAGAGTAACATTCAGAAGCAAGAGGGAAAATAAAGTTCTAAAAAACGAAAGTTCAATATAGCAGCAAGGAAATTTCTAAGTTTCAAATGAAAAAAAAAAGTTGGAACAACAAGACAAAACTTACAAACTTCAACAAGGTGTGAGCATAGTGAATTAGTACAAACATACTGCAATCGACTACGGTATTAAAGACTACGGTATTGAAGACTACGGTATTGAACTTTTCGTGGCGAGACTTATCGTTATTTCTCGTTAATTCGCCCACAATGTGCCAAATGTTTTGTTTCATTTCAATTTAGCCCTCCTATTTTAAATTCTCTTCGAAAATATTTAAAATTTCTATTGAATTTTCAGCAATAGCAAATTTATTGGTGCAATATTTCGATATATTATCACATTCAGTTCTATTCATATTTGGTGGTTATCCAGCCAGTTGCTTCGAAACTCGCAATTATTGTGGTGTACTCGTTCATGTAAGTGTACTCAACGGTTATTCTGTTTAGTAGAACTTTAGACTGCATGTTGGAAAGAGAGATGGTTACTGTTACCGTAAAATATCAGGGTTTTTTTGGTGTGTACTGTATATCGACATATGTGCCTCATTAGTGCAAAATTCCACAGGTAAATCGTAGTTTTATAGTTCATTCACTGAGAGCACAGCCGAATGCATCAACCCATACACAGTATCATTCCTCCATTTGTGTCCCTCTTTCTAGCAACGGTCTTCGCCGTATCCTTTCATCGTATGAGAATATGTATAAGTAGTATGATCTTAGTGATCATCTTGCAAACTGTTTGTCACGAAATGGATTCGAACCCTCGACTTTTGTAATACCGCTCCAATTTCTAAGCTATTGAGCTATTGTGGACAGCTTCGCAATCTGTTCTAAATGATCTTTACGGCTCTAATCACACAATTTAAATGCTGAATATTTATCGATATTACGAACTTTATTAATGCTATTGAGGTGATTTTTTAATTCAGAAATGCATTGACAAAGAAGTGCAAATCTATGTGGATACATGCATGCGTACAGTGCATCGATGGTTACAGTATGCTAAATTGAGGAAATTTTCTGCGGCAATTCGTGATGAAAAGAATAGAACGATTGTCGAATATGTGGTCGTTATTTCTCGCGCACTTTATACGGGTGCGAAACGAATGTGAGCTGGTATTAAACTACCGTAAGCCCTCGCAGATAACCCCTTCCCCTCACCCTCCTGCTTTGTCTCTCTATTATTTTTCGAAGAAAATGTGCTGATAGTGAACTCTCGAAAAATATGTACTGATGCATATAAATCACCTCTACTTCCTGCCTTTCTCTTTCCCCGCTTAATACAACCCCTCATCCTTCTCTCCCCATCCCCCATCCCCGCCCTTTCTTCGACCTCAGTGCAGTCCTTTTCCTTGTGGTGTGCAAACCATGCAGTCTTGGAGGTCTTCTATTAGAAGTGACACTGTAGTTTTGTATTATCACACCGAGTTTATGAATGATATAATACAGATTGCTTAGCAACGAATTTTTGTGACACATTACTCTTGACATGGCAGTGAGTAAGGCCGTTTCATTTTGCGATTGGTATTCCAGTCGTTTATAATTGNTTGCTAAGAATTTTTGCTTTAATTCGAAACTTTTTAACCCTTCTTTCTTAGATTTTTGGTGTTTCTTTAGCAATATAAATAGAGATGAGTGGTGCATGACAAATAACTATCATAATCGACGATGTTGGTTTGTTTAAAAATTCTGCAAATACTAAATGAATATCTTCGGTCATCGACTCTATCCCCAGTACTGCCTCATTCTTCCTAAAATCTATCCTTTTTCTTGCTCGCCGGAGAGGGGGAGGTGGAGGGGAGGGATTAATATAAAATATGCTGAAGTAGTTCTCATAAAAAAGCCAAAGAAAACCTCTATTGGCGAGGGTGCTTCTCTTTTATAAATCCGCTTTCTTTTCCTCTCTCTCTCTCGATCATTCACTTTGTAAATTCATCATCGAATGCTTTAACCATCTTCAGGGGTTCGACTTGTTCTCAATGTGCAAATAAATAAACACACTTCAATAAAGAAACATCGACCAATGGTAAGTTGTTTCTATTTGCGATAAACGTTGATTATCACTTATCATATCAATTTGCATATCAGTGGAAATCGGGATTTCAACACCTATAGATGCATATCCCTTGTTTCCTCTAAATCACCTGCATTTATACACCCATCTGCCGCTCCCAATTCACGAGCAATTTAGCCGCTAATTATGAATTTTTTAGACTTTATTTCCACTTTGACGATGAACGCGCGTTGAAAAAAAAATATTAAAAAGTTTTGATATTATATGTAATTATTAGAAACATCGATTAAACTATTTTGAAAACGTTAAATGTTGGATACTCTCGATGTTTCTTCATAACTAAAGATCACCGATGAAATCGTTATACTAATTTGAATTCCTCAACGTCTATGAGTTGTTGTTTTTGAATTTTGAATTTTCGCTATAAATTTTCGATAAAATATTAGTGAGTATAATTTGCGAATATCGAATAAAAATTACTGTTCGATGAAAATTCTCAAAATTTGAAACATTTTAGAGGGAGAATTTTCGGAGAGTTCCCAATTATATTATGAGTTTCGGCCGTATTACGCCACAGAATTTCATTTCGGTTTAAAAATTTTTGCATATGTAGTGAAGAGATAATAGAGAATAAGTAACGTAATTAGAGTCCAAATTTAGGATTATATCACATATAAATATTTTATTTCTCCATCAAAATGTAGTTTTGAGGGAATACGATAACATATAAAGATCTCCAACTTTTCAGGGACGATCTTTAATTGACAGGTTTGTAGTTAAGATTCTACTGTGTTTAATCGAAAAAAAGAAAGGAACGTGCTTCTGCTTGAGACTGTTTTGTACTCTTATGTCTTCTCATATCGCTTCCACTTCCACTTAGCTGAGGTCATAAGGTCGTGCGAAGGTTAGAATTTGGGCCCCGGAGTCGATTCATCATTGTTCCGCTCAGGAGGACATTCGAGACTTAATCCACCACTCTCGTCCCGGTAAAAGTTGTGGTTGGAGTGGCTCGGTAGCAGAGCCAAGGAGTCTGATCGGAGCCTACTTACGTATATATGGCATTTGATTGCGGGACAACATATACGAAATTATAAACGATACTGAGTAGCTACTGGTTTTTTTAGAAGATTAAAAGGCTATGCTTGAAGACAAGTTTGAAGTTTTGCGGGTTTTTCTTTTCAGGATCGAGCTTAGGACTGAAAGAGATGATGTAGAGCTCGAGCTCAATAGTTCGGAACATCGTTTTTTTTTCAATAAAAATTTTACAACATTTTATTAATAACAAGAATTGGTTGTCTTTTTTTTTGATATTTTAAGGAATATGTTTGGGTGGAATGTACAAATATTCCAGAGTGTATGGTTATGAAGCCATATGGTGAGCATATTTTTTCGAAATTAGTACAGGTTTGTTATGTTATGTATTATTTTGTTTTATTGGCTTTTGTTAATGCGTTTATATGACTCGGTGCGTTTTTCTTTTTGTTAGTCGTACAGTTCCACTAGTGATATATAAGTTTATTCTCAATTATGGGTCACCTAAAATTCTGGAAGGTGATGTGCATTCATAAAGACCGAAGTAAAACATGAAGTCTTTTGGAGTGCTTTATGTCATCTCATCTGTCAGAATCGTTGTATGCTTCTGGAGATATAGAAGAGCATAAATCCATGGATTTATAAATTTGAGCATAAATCCAGCATTTCTCATATTTGTTTGAAGGGAATCCAGGATTTCCCATATTTCCCATATACATGTGACCCTGAAGAGGGATTATATATGGCATTAGGCTATATTCGATGTTCTGCAATAAACTACCTTCAAATTTTTTGTTTTTATAGCTCTCAATATTGCGTTATGAAAGCGAACGTTTGCAAGGGGAGGATGACGACGATGTATAAACATCAACGAATGGTTAATTCGAGTGTGAATTTCGTTGATTGCAGCTCAATTCCGTTGAAAAATTTTTTTTAAATTTATTGGTTGTTATATTTGCTTTTTATTGTTTGTTTTGTTTATTAAATATGCAATCGACTCTGTTGACTTATGAATATTTAGAGAATCACTGATAAATAAAGGAAACTCTTTCGAAATCGTAGCAAAGATACAAAAAAAAGAGATGGCAACCTAATCTTAGAGATTTTGTTTCGAATGCGAAAATTTTGACTTTCGGATGCGAAATTTTATGATTGTCGGGGAAAAGTTTTCACTAGAGGGATGGAGAATTATTCATTACATATTTTAGGACTTGTGACGTTTTTTCGCCACTATGTTAAATTTCAAAGGATAGGTGAAACATTTTGGATTGATCGAAAAATGAGGGTTGCTAAATATATGAATTGAAGAAATTAGTGAAGAGATATCGCGCTTTATTTTTTATTTTTATTTTTTTCTATATTAATAGGTGGAAGAGTTTGAATATTTTTTGAAATGTTGATTTTTTTTTAGCATAACGGAGAAAAGGTGGGATAGGAGATGATGTGGCATTCAGCTGGATATGTTTTAAAAATTAATTTTTTTGACCGTTAGTGTTTTCGTGAATAATGTAACTGGTATTTGATATTCAAACACTCAATGTAGCAATGAGGGACTCTTTAAGCTCATCAACGGAAGTGAAGGTTATTTGCGTTAAATCTAACCTCGATCCCGGTCGTTGTTGTGGTCAAGGCCCAATTTGATAGAATGCCCAATTTAGTTGTAATTGGAGAGAGGGGCCCAATTTAGTTGTAATTGGAGAGGGGGGAAGGAGGGGGTTTGACCTATGAGCATGTGAAGGTGAAGTACAAATACTGTACTGTATAAATACTGTATAAATACTGTAAATACTGTATGTCCAACGAGGTGCACGACCCAATAAACACCGAGATTTTTCTTTGTCCCATAGCGACATAACAACTTGTCGGCCTTCTCTATTATTTCACCATTCGACTTTCGCATTTGAATTTCAACGTTAAAAAAAGAAGAAATTTTAATTTTTACAACCCAATCATTTATGTATTTATTATTGTTTGCGTTTAATATGGGTTATGAATCCGAGCTTCTAGCTGACTTCTTAGTGCTCCCAATAATTGGTGTTTTTTTTTCTTCTTTTTTTTGAGTCAACAACTGCGAACGAAACTCACGTCTCCTGTATGAAATTTTTTTTCAAAGGCTATCAGATAATTCCTTCCCTCATAATTAATTTTTAGAAAACTCGGGAAACTTTTCCAAAAAATTTACCCAAAATTTGCAATGCTTCAATTGGCACATTGCCAGCGACTATATATTGCGCGTGCTCGATCAGGTTGTTTGCGAGTTCTGGAATAAGGTGTAGTGTGGATTTCCACCCGATTCAGTATACGAGTTTTGCTACTGAAAATGTCGGTCATTGTAAAATTTCTTTGTTTTATCGTTATTTTCTTCTATGATTTAACTCCATTTGGAAGCCTTTCCTCCTTCTTCAACTATCTGAGGAGACTATGTGAAGGACACCTTATTTGGCATTTTAGCTTCTTTAGGTTTTCCATTAGGTTTTCTCCATAAGCTTAAAAAAAACTTGATTTTCCAACTTTTTCCGATGGTTAGCGATGCTTCACAACTTTCGTTTTAATTGGATGCATCACCATCGTAAAGTGAACCGATAATATTGGAAAACTATCGGCATCCGCCATTTAATTTAAACCGCAGCCACGATGTTTCTCTAAAGTTTTTATGCATCGATTTAATGCCTTTCTTCTTTTTTTATGAGTTTATTTTCTTATGGGTTAATAAAATATTTATATTTATTATATGCAAAACAAAGCTGGGATGTTTTATTAGTATACCAGGCATGTTAGAGGCGTAGGTTTTATGAATAAGAAGTGGGAAGGAGAGGGTGGTGGGAGGCTGATGCACCTGGTTTTTTGCGAAAGAGCGAAGGAAACTTTCTATTCAGATAAGGAGGTGATTTATGAGGGCTGAGGTCTGCTACTGTTGTATGGGAACGAGTAAATATGAAGTATGTAAGAGATGAAGCACTAAGGGAGGTCTGTTGTGTGCACCTCAGGTTTCAGGAGAGGGAAAGAGGAGAGGGGGGAGGGGGGGTGAGGGCAGGGAAGGAGAGGATGAACACAACTGCTAAGAGCTATTATTCATATGTGGCAAGTAATAGACGAAAAAAAAAACAACGAATTAATCTAAACACAACGTTGTATCGTTGACGTTAACCGTTTTCACTAAATTCTATCGTTTATCACTTTCATATTCGCTTTGTTGAAATTAAAAAAAAAAGAAGCAAAAGTACTTATTTTCATAACGTTTTATTTTAGCTAATTAAGTGAAGAGAGAGGATTGATTATTCGTTGAAAGTGAACAAATGAGCGCTCTATCAATTGTAAGTCCGGAACGTCGAATCGAATTGAATCCATTCGATGTGGATGCATGGAATCTTCTTCTTAGGGAATCACAGGTAAACCTTATTTCTTCGTTTGTTATAAAGGTTGTTGATTAGGCTATAGTACGATGGTTTCTTATATAGATTGTTCGTTAGATTATTAGTACGATAATGAATGGTAACGGTGTAAGTATAAGGTACACTTAAAAATAGCAAATGAGGTGGCTATATGTGAGTGTAAATCGTTACTTTTATTGTTTCCTCGCAGCATTAATCCAATCCTCTCATTTTTAATATATGCCAAGGTATAATATTGTTTAGCGATTTGTAGTTGTCTTCTTTCTTAGATTTTGAGTAGATTTCACGTAGATCTCGAAAATCTAGATTCTTGCAACATTCCCCTCCCTCCCCACCCCTCTCCTCCTCTTCTGTCTCCTCCCCTCCCCTCTGCTCCTGTCCCCTCCCTTCCCTTTCCAGTCGTCAGTTTCCAGCTTCTCAAGAAAAAGATCATCGTTAGCGTTTTTGTTAGGATTTGAGGCAATTTTTTTCTTTCTTCTTTTCACGGGATTGAAAATGTTTAGCTTCTTTTACACTTTTTTCATGTCAAGTATTCTTTGAGCCTGTTTTCTGTGTTTGTTCTCTTTTTTTTTCTTGCTTCCCTCCACCTATGCACAGTTATTCTCGAATTGTTTTGTGGCGTAAGAAGGGAGGGGGAGGGGGGAGGGTGGGGGAGAGGGTAGCAAGCTCTAGATGGGACATTGCTCATGCATGTTTTAGGTAGCCAGCTAATGGTTATTTGTGAGGAAGTATGCGAGGGGTGGACAAGATAACCGGGAGCACATTTGTCTCAAAACTTCCTGGAATCAGATTAGAGAGTATTGATTACGAATTGGTTTAATGACCGGATCTTTAGAGGTGCACGGGACGTTATGATCTTATATTGCTGGCAGATTAGAGGTACAGAAAACTGATTGAGGAGTTTTTGAAAGAGATTAATTCAGAGGGAAGATAAACTCTCAGAGATTTTTTAGTAATATCTTTCTTGGTAATATCCTTCATTATTCGGTCATCATATTTTTGAATTTCCATTTTTCAACACTTCTAATTTCATTTCCCGTCAACTTAAATACGTTTATTATTAATTATTAAACAATTATTGCGAAATTTATGATATAAAGGGAATATTGAATTATAGGCACGACCTATCGATCAAGTTCGGTCATTTTACGAGAAATTGGTGACACAATTCCCAAATGCGGGTAGATATTGGAAGGCGTATATCGATCACGAGGTAAGTACCATCATCGTTCTATATAAGCCATCCCCCATGCCATTTCCATGTCTCTTTGTTGTTCTTCGTAATGAGCAGCTTTGAATAATGGTTTAATAGGTGCACGGTTGGGAGTAGAGCACTCTCGTTTAACGCGTCAGCCATTTTCTTATATTTTTCAGAGATAAGATAGTACGAACTATGTAGCATATATTCTCTAATGTAATATACAGATATACTCTTTTGATTCTGCATTCATCACATTTTCAATTGTTTCTCTTGTTTAGTTTTATGTTAATTATTTAATATATATGAAGTGCATCTCTACTTTCCTCTAAATCTGAAAGTTTGAAAATATTTAGCGTAAAACTATGCTTTCTTTGCTACAGCGATGAGCCAGTGCCACTATGATGGTGCTGAGGTGGATAATAGTGCATAGGTTTTTTTTAGTATTTTATAGTTGAGAGCTTTGCGACGATGAATAAATGCAGGAGGATATACAGCATAGCTACAAATCGGAATAACGGCTGTCACGGATTTTTTTTTTTGCTCGATTTTCTGCAAAAGAATAGGAAAGGGGATACTTTGGTAGAGTATTTCCGTTGTACGTTGTTTTTCATTCGAGTTTATGACGTTATAAATGCAAAATACTAATAAAAATGAGGTGAATGCAGGTGAGTGAAATATTGCTGTTTGCAGTGTGTTGATACCGATCGCAGATGGCGCGTCACTAAGAAAAATAAAAACGAACCTAGGCGGTCGTCTTAAATATTGTTTTGTTATCTTATTGTTTATCGTTGCTTTTCAATTGCGATTCTTTACTCCCATTGAATAAAACATTTTTATTTCACTCTTATTGGCCCCCTTATATAATTGTTTCAATGCAACGAATAAATTTCTATCGTAATTTGTGCGTTTTTTTTTTTTGGCAGTATACATTTGATATTTGCCTACGGTTAAACTCCTACACAAGGAATTGAAAAAAATTCGTGGAGAGGCAAACGAAGAGGATTTCTTAATGATCGTTCAAACCGAATAGTGGGTGGAAATCTTGCTTTAGGATCCCCTAATCCCCTTTATAAAGCTCTTTCCTTAAACATATGGAACACCTCGCATTCTCGCCTTCCGCTGCGTAAACGCTTGCCTGCATTACTCCATATATAAATGCATAGGTAATTTTATGGATAAGAGGTAAGTAAAATGCCATGGGATTGGGTAAAATACGTCTGCTGCGCTATTGGTAATGAACGATGGCTGGACACATGCTCTTGTTCGGTCAGCCTTGCAGCTGATGCGTTTCCCATAGAGAGGAATTATCTTGGCTTATTTCTTTTGCAACGTGATAACGATGTGACCTTTGACCTATATTACTTACTCTTTGACCTTTATCGCTATCACCGTTTCCTTATCCATCATGGAGAGATTCAAAGACGTCATCCATCAATGTAAAGTTATTCAACTACCAACGATCATAACGGGGTTGATGAAATGTTTAAAGAACGTAGCAATCTGTAAGGTTTCTTAGATCGTTTAGGCCTCAATATTGGTGATGCTTCTGGAAACTGCTGTTTCATTGGACTTTATTTTGTTTTATTGTGCAATAGAAATAAATTTTCGGAACGAATTCGTCCTATTCGTGGGTGGCCTTTGATAATATTTTTAAATAAATTTCAGCTTTATTAAAGTTGAACTTGATAGGGATTTTACATATTGTGGTGACGTCGTCACGCTGTACATATAATTATGACGTCATCGTCATTTCGGCTGATGATCCGAATTCGGCGACATTTTTATGGTTTTTGAGGAAGTTATTGCAGAGTTTCTGTTTTTCTCTTATTATTTATGCTCAGATTGAATTAAGTTGGATTTATCTAATTACCACAATGGTCGATTGCCTTTAATTATGTCGTTTTATCAATACTAGCATATTTTCCCAAGTTTTTTTAACATTATATTATATGTGTTCGTAAAAATTTCCATTTTTTCCGGAAAAAAGCACTGAACCGTATATATTTACCGGAAAAGTTTTGCATATTTCCGGTTTTTATTTTATGTGATTGCGCGATAATATCTGTTAAATTAATCGAATAAAGAAATTGTAAATAATTCTTTATATTTATTTCAGTTACGCGGGAAAAATTACGAGAACGTTGAGGCGGTATGTATGTCGATTTATTTAAGATATTCTTTATAGCACTTATTTTTCAGTGAAAAAATTTTTTTTCTTTTCACAGTCATTTATATTCTTGGATGAATTTTTTTAGAAATTATTCGACGGCTAGTTTTCATAAATTTTTACTAATTTTCTCAAACATTTAGGGAAGAGCATTTTAGACTTTTACGTTATGAGCATTACTGATCAGATTGATTTCATTTAAGACATTTTTTCGTTCTTCAGAATATTTCACTAAGAGTTCTTTAACGGAATTACCGTATCTATTTGAATAGAAGCCTCCAAAATGTAATAAATCTTTTTCAAGCCCTTTGCGAAATAGAACCTCTGAGGTTTTCTTTTTCAGTAGTACTGTATGTTCAGTCAGTAAAGTGCTTCAATTGTTTTGAACTCTTTGATTCTATAAATTCGATTTTATTTTTAAAAAAATTTCTTAATTATTCTATTGCTATTTTTTCAGTTATTTGGTCGTTGTCTCATTCATGTGTTAAATATCGATCTATGGAAGTGTTATGTTTACTATGTACGGGAAACAAAGGGCCATCTTTCATCATTCAGGTTGTTTTCACAAATCATCTTTACTTTTATTATTATTATCTTACCATTCACCGCATCTAGAAATTACATCTGAGGGATGATTTGTTCAGAGAAGGATGTAGAGGAAGGGAATAAAGTAGAGCTTCATGTCTTTTTAAGGGGAAAATTTTAAAATTCTCTCTGGAATATGGCTGAAAGAATATGATTCGAAGGTTTCTATTTTTTAGGAAAACGCCCTCGAAGAGAAGCAAAGCTAATTCGATTTTACCTTATTTGTTAAATGATATTTAATAGGAGAGGGAATTTTTAGAGAGAAGATGGCTCAAGCATACGAATTTGCACTCGATAAAGTTGGCATGGATATGCATTCCTATTCGATTTATTCCGATTATATTTCATTTCTCAAATCTGCGTATGTATTATGTATATCTTTTTTCTTTTCTTTTCTACTCTAGTTTAACCTATCGGTTATATGTTTTTCCTTTTCTTTTCTACTCTAGTTTAACTCATCTGAATGCAGCTATTTGAGATCGAGTATAACGATTAAATTCGATTTGCTCCTTGGGGTCTTGCTTTAGGTAGGAATTTTGAAGTAATGCATAAATATGAGAAACTGTAAAACATTTGGAAAATGAGGGATAAAGTGAACGATTGCCCATCTAAAAGAAATGTGATTGGTGTTATAGCATTTGGAGTGGATGTATATTTAGTGTTTTGTTTGTTTTCAAATAATAGATTGAAAAGAAAATCTATTGGAAACGCAAAAAAGCTTGATTTCATTGAACCCAACTCTGCTTTGATTACATGGCAGTCGAAATATTTCAGTAAGTCCTAAACGATTTTAGAAGGATGAAGCATTTATAAATGTGAGGAAATAAATTGCCTTGATGATGAAGTACATTCTACCTTGAAGGTGAGGTTATACTTTAAAGGTAGATTAAAAAAGTGCTTGCTGATATTATTGTTTCTTACAGAGTGAATAAGGAGTGAAATCACCCAATTCTGCTTGAACTATTCCATTGCTTTGGAATTATCTGTTTAATGTTTATTAATTCGAATCGAGTTAGGTTAATAATATTGAATTTAGACCAACTGTTGGTCAATATGCGGAAAATCAACGAATCTCAGCGGTTCGTAAAATATATCAACGAGGCATCGTAACACCGATGGTCAATATCGAACAGCTATGGGCCGAATATTGCTCTTACGAAAAGGTTTTGAGCATATTTGAAGACATTTTATTTTATGTTCTAAGATTAATTAGTCAATTTTTGTGCAGCAAGAGATTAGCTTAATGGGTTTATTCAAGTGTTTATGTTTATTTCGTGTAGGAGTGGTGATTGGGAAGGACTGGAGGAAAATGACTTTCAGTTTGTGATTTTAATCGGTAGGAGTTTCTTTCCTTTGGTGACTCACCGATGACGTTGACTGCAACCGAAAATCGCTTGTTAGAAATGGCAATCGATGTTCTGTAAAAATTGAGTTTCGATTGCTATTGAATTCAATCGAAATTTCGGTTTCCGATTGAAGTTTGATTGCTCGATCACTGCAAATGACTGCTAAAGATTTGGACTTTTTTCCATAGCTGAATATTACAGGATTCGGTGGTGGAGCTCTAGACAATTTCAGGCAATATTTGGTGCATTTTTAAAACTGCATGGCCAAGTTTGACAGAAATTGGCCAATTGTGATGGGCTTTAATAGTATATCTTTTAATAAATTCCTGTTTTGCTTTATTACAAATGGATAGGAATCTATGTTGAGTAATTTGGGAACGACCGTCCCCAATTTTTCCTTCTATAACATCGTCTTGATCTCATCTTCTGCCGATGGAGTTTCAACATCCATCTCCCTCTCCGCCCTCTTTGAAGTATTTGCAAAGGAAATCTAAAAATATTGTTATTGTTGGTGCGATTCAAGTGAGTAAAAGAATGCTATTATAGAGTGTTAATTCTACATTGGCTGAGAAGTTAATAGCAGAAAGAAATAAGGACTATCAGGTGGCGAAACGAATTTCAAAATCGTTGGAGCAGATCACGAGGGGTCTAAATCGACAAGCCGTTAGTGTACCACCAAGAGGTACTGCAGCCGAGATGAAACAGGTTTGTTGGTCGTTTTCAAGCGATGTGAGGTCGAGCTTGAAGATGGATGATCCCACCTCACTGCCCTCTCATCTTCTCCCCAACCTGGCCTTTTACAACAGAAAAGCGATCCCGTAGCCTTCAAGACCTGAAATCATACGGAAGCTGTTTGGATTGATATTTTGAATCTTTCTTTTAAATGTGCTCCTAAATAGTATCGAATATGGAATGTTGTATTTTTAAAGGACAAATTGTTGCTATAGATTCGTTTTATTAATCAAAAACTTGGGGAGGGGGGGGGGGGGG
>QEWY01000920.1:0-23171 GCA_006503575.1 Baylisascaris schroederi | reverse complement strand
GGGGGGGGTTAGGTAAGACAAATGAATCGAGCGTGCAGTTGTTGTCACTATTTCATTCCATTCTTTTGGAGGTGATCATAGAGATTAAGACTATTCCACAATTGTGTTCGTTATCGCGTAATGTTTAATTCTTCTTCACTTTCAAAAATCTTTACGATGGTAAACCTCTCATTTTTATTAAATATAAAAATGCTCTCTCATAATGCGTAGCGCTTTCCTGAAAATTTTCCATAATTTATGATCGGCTAGCATTTTATTCGAGGCAAGATGACGCCTTATTAGTTTCCTCTTCATTTTGTTTTAAGTATTCATGTCATTTTCTTCTTCATATTTTATTGTTTTTCAACCTTAATCTTAAAGAAAAAACAGATTAAGTTGAATGATTTCAGTTAGAAATGTGGCGTAAATATATTCAATGGGAGAAGACCAATCCTTCGGGAACTGAAGAGTACGCACATTTTGCTAGAAGAGGTTAATTTTTTATTTCCAATTCTTTTTGCTAGTTTAAGAGATACTTTATTTATTTCCTCATATTATTTCATATCTTTTGAATCTTATATTTAGCAGGCAGTACTAAAGATCATTTATAAACGCAACGAACTATCGCTGATATAGTTTATAAAATATTTTGATCAGTTGTTCGATTGATATTCTTTCATAGAAGATGAAGGAGCGCTGTTTTATTTTTATTAGGATTAGAAATTTGGCTCATAATGTAAGCTGATATGAGGCAATTTTTGTTATGTGATTCGTGAGAGCCTAGATGTATGATTGTGGTGATCGGCTGGAGTTGAAGTGATATTATGGAGTTGAAATCTTGCAATTAAATGGAGTTGATTGGAGTTGAAATCTTGCAATTAAATCATTGATGGAGTTGAAATCTTATTGATTTCATCTTACAGTTAAATCATTGTGGTGATCAGTTGTGTCGGCTTAGAAGATCTGCATAATTTTTGGTGATATTCCTTATGATTATCCAATATTTGTGCCAACCGTGTTTTCCGACTTCATGAGTCGCCCAAACATTTTTATAAAAGTGAGGGAGGGGGGGGGGGGGGGAGAAGGGATTGAAGATGAAAGTAAAGCAGTATATTGGAGTGCTGCGTTATTGCGGCAAAAGCATTGTTTCATTCATCAACTCGTCAAGAAAATGCGACACGATCGTTGCCCAGTCTACTCCCTCTCCTCCTCCCCCCCTTGTTTCTTATGCAATAATGGCATGTAAACATTATATAATATTGATTGTATGTTGCAGTGATATTTGCATATGAACAAGCACTGCTCTGCCTCGGATACTATCCAGACATCTGGTACGAGGCTTCATTATTTCAACAGCAGGCAGCTGTTGCCCTTGCCGAAAAGGGTGATGTAAAACTCGCTGCGCAGATGAATGCTGAAGTTGCACGTATGTGACATCCCCTTTATTTTCATATGTTTTTGATCTAGAATAGTATGCCCACTAATATTTTATTTCCGGTGGGGAGTTTTCATAGAGAGGGGATGATGGAAAGAAATGTTGCAATATGATGCGTTATGCAGAAATAGACGTACCTCATTAACATTTGCTTCTATAAATCTTTACTTTTATTGAGCTGAACTTATAACTTTGAGAGAGAAGAGAATGGGGGGAGGGGACTGAAGAGTGAACCTATTTATGCAAATTTTTGTATCCACAAATTGTTCTCTTTTAGAGCTTTTTGAACGTGCAATTGGTGGTCTCTTAAAAGATAGTCAGCTGTTATTCTTTGCATATGCGGATTTCGAAGAAGAAAGAATGAAATACGATAATGTCAAGAAGATCTACGACAAATTACTCGCTATAGAACAAGCCGATCCAACGTTGGTATGTTTTTATTTTTTTAGGTGCATTTATTTTGCTAATTATGAGATGAAGTTGTTGCTTAATGTTTCATTTTGTTTGCAAACCCAGCAAGTTGCTTCATTCATTTTCTTTTTGATTACCTAGAGCATTATGGAGAAAGTTGCTTAGGTAAAGATAGTGGTAAGGTTCTCGATTTAAGAGAGGAAGGAGGAAGGGGGAAGCGATGAGTGTCAGTCATATTTAAGCATTGATCATTCCTCGATTTCTGTCTTCAAAAATAAAAAATAAAAAAATAAAAAAATAAAAGTATAAGTAAAAATATGAGCTAATTGCATTGCAATTACAAATTGCAAGCGTAGTGTTTATAGCAAAACTTTTAAGGGGGATATATTTCAGGCATATATTCAATTGATGAAATTTGTGCGTCGAACTGAAGGTGCACAATTTGCACGAAATATTTTCAAACGTGCACGACAAGATCCACGTTGCAAGTTTCATGTTTATGTCGCATCTGCACTGATGGAATACTATTGTAGTAAGGTAGTGTTTCTTTTTTCTTATTGGAAGCCGAATAGTATACCTGAGGGAGGTGTGGATTCAGCGATGAGGAAGATTAATCTTACATTTATCCTTTTAATTAAGAAAAGTATTCCGGTTGCCTGCAGCAGAGCAGGCCTTGTCATTGAGGATCCAGGATTAGAGGGATATCTCTAAAGGAAGAGAGACGAATTATGGGCGGCTATTCGATCTTTTGTTTCTGAGGTATAAAATGAGGTGACATTGAACTGCAGAGGGCAATAAATTGAGTTAAGATTTGAATAAACCCTAAACCTTCGTGTGAGTGGGGGATTAATATTGAAATCGGTTGTAAAGGAATGTTTTCTGTAAGATCTCTTCTTATCACGAATGCATATTTGCTTGTATCAAAATTTTATTTGTACAGATTTATCTTTAATTCGCAAAAGAAACGAAATATATGCGTAATGGAGATTTTAGGACACCGATGTTGCGATACGGGTCTTCGATATGGGCTTAAAGAAATACGGTGATGAGCCGGATTATGCGCTTGCATACGCGGATTTTCTTTCTCACCTTAATGGTTCGTTTTATTCGAATTTTTACTTCTTTTTCGTATAATTTTTAAAAATTAATTCCATGTTGAACGCTATAATCTCAGCATTGCTTGAAAAGTAGATAAATTCTCAAGTTTATTTGATGTGCATATTTGGGTTGATTAAGTAGGAAAATTAGGGAATGAAATGATGCGGAATCATATCATAAGCACTACAGATTGCTATTTTCGCATATCTATGTTGTGTTGTAATCAATTTTCGCCAGCGAAAACCCAATAGAATGCATATTTGCAGAGGATAACAATACGCGTGTAGTATTCGAACGGATATTGACTTCAGGAACGATGCCACCCGAAAAGTCATTGTAAGATATTTTATGCTTGCGGTAGACTGCTCATTGCTTGGCATTATGCCAGGTCACGTGTATTATCATGGCCTTAAGTTTTCTTTAGAGGATATGCGTGCTTTCATTGTAGTGAGAACTGTGGTCGGTTCTTAATGGCTTTTCTTCTCGAACTTTGCTTTTTATGAAGACATCTTTGCTTAACATTCGTTTGTGGTGACTAATGATGAATAAGGGAGGATAGTTCAGTACTAGGGGGTAAGGGCAAGGAGAGTGGAATAATGCTGTCTTACCTTTCTTTGATAGAGTATTTCGAAATGACACTCAACAATTTGCAAATCGTTTTATTTTTCCACCTATGCGATCTGTTATGTAAATTGTTTACCTAAATATTTATTAAAGAGAGATTTGGGATCGTTATTTGGAGTTTGAATCAGAAGTCGGTGATCTGTCGAGTATTCTGAAGGTGGATCAACGACGACGTGAAGCACTAAAAGAGCAGTATGGTGATATGCAAACACTGCTTCTAATCGATCGATACAAGTTCCTTAATCTTGTACCATGTACTGGTGATCAGCTGAAACTTATGGGATATTCGGTATGTTGATGCAAATTTTTGATGAAACTAGCAATGATGTTTGTAAATATGAAACTTTCGCAATAAAGGAGAGGGATTTGCAATGAATTTTTTTTTTTGTAGCATTTTTGATGTTGCTTTTTCTTATCTAGATAATTTCTTCACAAAGAAATTTAATCGATTCAGTTAAGATTAGAGAAATAAATTTAATTTTCAAATGACATGAAGTGCAATTGAATTCTTGGGTGGTTTTAAAAGTATATCTTATTTATCGCCAACTGGCTGGCTTGATTTCATTGCAGAGCTTTTATTTTGAAAATCTGGTAGACGATTTTCGTTGGCATTGCAGCCATATCTTAGCTAGTTGTGTTTGCATATTATGTTTGTTTATCGCTGCAAAAGGGCATAAGATAGCAGCTAGCTGATGGTACTATTTGAGCGTTTGAGTATGCGAAGTACTAAATATATGCAGCTTAAAACTGCAATATCAAGTTTTCTTTTCATGTGTTCTTCAGTAGTAATGGGCATATAAAGCATAAGAAAAGAAACTAATTATCTCATTATATTCGGTGACCAGTGACAACATTGTCACCGAAGATTCGAACTCACGATCTTCCAATTGCCCGACGAACGCCCTATCCACTCGGCTAATGGGGACGATTTAACTGTCCATCAACTTTTGCTCAGATTGGCCGTAGTGACTAATATTTGCCGTTATGCTCAATTTCCATGCGAACTTTGCCTAGTATAAAGCGAAATATTTTCTTTTGATGGTCGAAGTTCATATGGAAATTTATAGAAAGCGATAAGAAATCGTGACGATTTGTCGATGTTGAGAAGTTTTCTAATATAATGCCATCTGAGATCATATGGCCACTTGAAATATAGTAGCAGATTTTATAGTTTCTATATTCTTATTTGCATTCTGCTTACAGGCCTTTTCTCATTTAGGAGTTTGTGTTTTATCCTTTCAATAAAACGCTATGCGAGTGTCTTCTAATAGTTTGGAAGTTCAAAGAAACCTATGTTTCAAATTCAGCGTAATATTCAAGAAATTGAATAAATTTGTAAGAAATTTTCTGCGGAACTTTTTTTAATTGGTCAATTTCTAAGCATATATTCTATCAACATTTCAACAAGCCAATTTCAAAATTATTTTAAGCAGATATTTGGACAATTTCTGCCATTTATTTCTTTCAATTTATTAGCGATTATGAAGATTGATTTGTAGAAGCAATTGAGACAAAGCAACTCACTAGTTGGACGTGCATCATCATCAGCTGGTACGGCAACGCTTCTCCCTGGCAATTCGAATGCTAATGGTGCATATTTTATTTTTTATTTATTTACTGAAATATGTGACATTAACAGAGGGATGTTGGATTATTCGACGAGTTTGTGCTGTTTGACACAAATATTCTAAAATATTTTGATATTTTTAGTTTTTTAATTTTTTAATTCTTTTTTAATTTTTTAATATTTCAACTTTTTTAATATTTCAATCTAATATTTTTTCAATTTTGGAATTTGTGGGCCAAAGTGGCATTCTTTATTACCAATTTTAGATTATTTCTTTATAAATATTGAAGTTTTAGAAGACCGAACTTTAGGACGTATCCTTGTTTTATTTACTCCGGCCACCTCCACTTCCTTTACGAGGATGGGCATCTTGTTGAGAGGAGATAAAGACATTTGGGACATAGGATCTGTTGCTGCTCAGCGTAGTAGTAATAATGTTTTTTTTTTGTTTGGAAATAGTCGTATAATTTTCGATGCTTTTTTTTGAAATTACCTTAAAAGCAAAGAGTAGGGGCGGAAATTACTTATTTTGAATAAGGAGTAGTAAGCGATAGGCCATTTGATTTGGAATAGCTTAATGGTTTATATTTGAATGCTTTTGGAGTGATCGAGGGTTGCATTTTATCGTGGAATAGGTAATAGAAGCAAACATTAGATTGTGGCTTATTTTCCATTTATTTTCGTTGCATGAAATGTTAACGGTTTACCTCTCTTCATTTGAATGAATACCGCGAATCAGTTGCTCAAAAGGGGTCGAAGTGTTCACTGTTGTTCCTTAGTCCGCCCTGCTTGTAAGCCCTAGCTTCAGCTGAACAAAGGCAAAGTATTTGATCTCGGGCGGGCTCGAACCGCCGACCTTCTGTGTGTTAGACAGATGTGATAACCACTACACCACGAGATCTGTTGAGAGCAATGAATGGGAACTTACTTTGCCTCCTTGTCTTAATATGTTCGTAGAATGCCACTCGAAGTACGGTGTACTAAGTTAATTAAAACCATTTCAATATGGCCCCAAAAAGTACGCAATCTTCTTCTAAGGAAACGCTCGAACAGTGCCTGGTAATGCGCAAGGACCTTCGGTGGTGATGGGCGGTGGTGTGAGTCTCGAAATATCCGGTTATCCTCGACCCGACACCGATCAGATGATTCCTTTCAAGCCGAAGCTAAACACCGCGGCCAGCTATCATCCAGTTCCTGGAGGTGATTGCCTCACTTGTTTTTTCATTCACCAATATAACCTTGATAGCAAAATTTGATAGGTAAAATCTTTTTCAACTAGTGCAATAACTTTTATCTATTTCATTGCAGATTATTATAGCGGTGCAGAAAGGTTTAAAAATAGCGGCTTTGTAGCGCCATGAGTGGAGTGGAATAGGAGGAGCGTGAGCGGAGCGGTTAGTGACTCATAGTCTTTTTGGAGCTCTTCGGCTGGCTAAAGACATGAATCGAAATCTTATAAACTTTTTGATTCAATGAGAAACTAAATGTTTCAGGTATATTTCCGCCACCACCTGCTGCTGCCCAATTGATGCAAATTTTGCCGCCTCCTTGGTGTTTCAATGGACCGTTCGTATCTGTGGATTTGCTTATTGAAAGTTTATCGAAATTCGCACAAACTGGCCGTAAGTTATATTATTCTTATACGATTCTATATTGTATTGGCATTATCGCCTTTGTATCTATATAGTGATTTCTTTGACTATTATTTTATCGGTAAATTTTAAGCGCCCACCGTGGATTCGACCGTTAAAGTGGAGAATGGTGTGATGTTTGGAAAACATCGTGTTGAAGATTTGAAGAAAGATTTCTATCAATTAGTTGCGACTACCACCGACCCAAACGTGGTGAGTGCTTCATTATGAACTATTCGTTTCTCATTCCGCTTTCATTCATCCCTCATCGTCTATATCGCTAACTTTTCTTTTTTTTCTATCATAGGCTTATTGAAAATAAAAATAATTCACTGTTGATGGTGTTGAGATTGATAGCAATGGGGATCGTCTTTTGTGGTGATTTTATCGATGAGTGAATAGCAAATTGAAACAGTAAAAAGATCACTTAAGGTCGCATTAATATATGGTGATCTAAACTGTGATTGCTTTGTATGGATCATTTTCATATTCTCTTACGATGCTGGTACTTGTTATGCCAAGTTGAGTGGAAACACCGAAACATTAATAAGCTGTTAGTGATCTTGATGGGCAATTAGGTAATAATTAATCCACTGAATTATTTATAGTGTTTCTATGGATTAAATTATTTTATTAGTGAAGCGTATAGAAGCTATCAATCTTGTCAGCTTAACCTGAGATGAATTATATTCAAGGACGAAGAGTATAAAAATTGATGCTGTGCCGTTTTTTGAAGGTTCTGGCATCAAGTGAATATCAACAACAGCAATCGGCATTAGCGGCCCGGAAACGGCGTGCAGCTGGAGATTCAGACAGCGATGAGGAAGCACCTCGGGCAACCGGTGTGGTGAGGGATATCTATAAGAGACGTATGAATGCGAAAGCACACGATTAGGCATAAATTTTAATTGTTTTGTTTCGATCATGTGTGGGCAATAAGAGGGTTGGGAGGGGAGGGGAAGGGTTGGAATACAGCAATGCTTCAATCAGAAACATTGCAAATGTAATTGCACAACTGTCTTCTAAAGCGTCGTTGAGTTTAAAGCATTAGAGTGATCGGGAAAGTGGATTGAATCCATAAGGAACGAATAATGGAACAATGAAGCATTTCAACGAAAAGAAAGACATAGATTATGTTATTGCCTTAATTTCTATGCTTGTTATCGCATAATTCTTTTTGTAATCCTCTAAGATCAAGTTGTTTAATGGTGTATTCCTGGAATAGCAATTATGAAAGTGTGTGGGGAGGTTCTTACGAGAAGGGATTTTGGATTCGAACAACCTCTTCCCCCCTTCCTCTTGTTGCGGAGGTGGAATTTCTTGGAATTGTTTGTGCTGAACGAACGCTTCATCGTGTTCGCTTGGTGGAGACCTGTTGTCGTACTAAATTCCAATTTGAATAATACAAAAGAATATTGTTGGATTGAAATAATCGTTTGAAGCTTTGCCACATCTTGAGTTGAGTTTGCAGGCCTTAGTGATGCCAATTTTCTGTGCAAATTCTATGAGCCACGACTTACAATTGTGGATGCTTGCCACCTTTAGAAACAAAATTTCCATCGGATATAATCTGATTGTTCTGTTTTCGTTTATAGTTTATAGATCTCGTTATTGTAGAATATTTATTATTCGTTGTTGAGCGTTAATTGCATCTTATGATTGACATTTCCACTAAGCGCTAATTATATGCGATTGTAACGAAGAAAGTTAAAGAAGGGGACAATGAAAGCTTATAGAATGGTGAAAATAAACTTTTTTCTAGTATTTAACGGATCGCTCTTTATGTGAAATAATGGGTAAGGTTATGTAAAGAGATTTTTGCTTTGCAAGAAAGATATATTGTTGTATGTTGCACTGAAAGGTAAGGAAGGGGGTCGTGCTCTTCTATGCCTACTCATCTCCTACTATTCTTTCTATAAGAGGGCTGCACATAAAGTATTACTGTAACTGATGCACAGGAAATTAATTCTGTTGCTTTCTGTGTAGTGATATACGTTATCAATATTGGTCGTTTTTGATGGTTTATGTATATATTATTGTGCTCTTTATTATTTATATTCATATGTTCCCTTATAAATCAACAATAAAAACATGAATAAAAACATTACTAGGGGGGGAGGGGGGTGTCAAAGAGGTTGAAAGTATAGGGTAGCGGAATATTGGAGAGTTAGGAATGTAGGATAAAGCACAGCATATTAATTGAGTCAGTAATCACGCACTGTAGCTGCGGAGTTGTTCGCTTATCTCATCTATAGAAATGAAAAACAATAGTAGGGTAAATTATATAAAATTCTTGATGAACTACAGTGGACTCCATGCACGAATATACCTCTGTTTAACGGAAATTTCAAACCGCATGCACCTCGTGAACATGAAAGGAGTCCAGCAATAGATGAGCAAAATAACACATTCATTAGACCATCGAATATCATCTACACTCATAGGTGACAGATTTAAAAAAAAGTTATAGGTGGGAACACTGCTCGGATTGCATGGGATACGACTAGATATTGGATGTGTTCGGGGAAAGAGAGTACTGAGGTGGAAGATCTGGCTATAGGTTTTTTTACACAAATCCAGTAAATTGTGATGCGACCATGGCTTAATACGAACCTTTCAATGTTGCAGCACCATATTTTTCTATTTTAACGGTTAAAAAAAAAATTCCTTTTACCAATGTTTGCAGTTATGCGTTCAAATGGTGAAGGAGAAAAGAACGGCGATGTGAAGGAGATGAGGGGAGGAGTGGTCAATGATAATACGGAAAAAAGCTTGTTTAATAGGAGGCGATTTCATTTGAATGAATACCGCGAATCAGTTGCTCAAAAGGGGTCGAAGTGTTCACTGTTGTTCCTTAGTCCGCCCTGCTTGTAAGCCCTAGCTTCAGCTGAACAAAGGCAAAGTATTTGATCTCGGGCGGGCTCGAACCGCCGACCTTCTGTGTGTTAGACAGATGTGATAACCACTACACCACGAGATCTGTTGAGAGCAATGAATGGGAACTTACTTTGCCTCCTTGTCTTAATATGTTCGTAGAATGCCACTCGAAGTACGGTGTACTAAGTTAATTAAAACCATTTCAATATGGCCCCAAAAAGTACGCAACTTGACCTAATTTGAAAATCGATCGGTCATTGGGAAATCGCGGTGCAGCTTTTAGCGTAATATTCCGCTAGTAATTTGACGTTTGCTTCTTCTAAGGAAACGCTCGAACAGTGCCTGGTAATGCGCAAGGACCTTCGGTGGTGATGGGCGGTGGTGTGAGTCTCGAAATATCCGGTTATCCTCGACCCGACACCGATCAGATGATTCCTTTCAAGCCGAAGCTAAACACCGCGGCCAGCTATCATCCAGTTCCTGGAGGTGATTGCTTCACTTGTTTTTTCATTCACCGATATAACGATGATAGCAAAATTTGATAGGTAACATCTTTTTCAACTAGTGCAATAACTTTATCTATTTCATTGCAGATTATTATAGCGGTGCAGAAAGGTTTAAAAATAGCGGCTTTGTAGCGCCATAAGTGGAGTGGAATAGGAGGAGCGTGAGCGGAGCGGTTAGTGACTCATAGTCTTTTTGGAGCTCTTCGGCTGGCTAAACACATGAATCGAAATCTTATAAACTTTTTGATTCAATGAGAAACTAAATGTTTCAGGTATATTTCCGCCACCACCTGCTGCTGCCCAATTGATGCAAATTTTGCCGCCTCCTTGGTGTTTCAATGGACCGTTCGTATCTGTGGATTTGCTTATTGAAAGTTTATCGAAATTCGCACAAACTGGCCGTAAGTTATATTATTCTTATACGATTCTATATTGTATTGGCATTATCGCCTTTGTATCTATATAGTGATTTCTTTGACTATTATTTTATCGGTAAATTTTAAGCGCCCACCGTGGATTCGACCATTAAAGTGGAGAATGGTGTGATGTTTGGAAAACATCGTGTTGAAGATTTGAAGAAAGATTTCTATCAATTAGTTGCGACTACCACCGACCCAAACGTGGTGAGTGCTTCATTATGAACTATTCGTTTCTCATTCCGCTTTCATTCATCCCTCATCGTCTATATCGCTAACTTTTCTTTTTTTTCTATCATAGGCTTATTGAAAATAAAAATAATTCACTGTTGATGGTGTTGAGATTGATAGCAATGGGGATCGTCTTTTGTGGTGATTTTATCGATGAGTGAATAGCAAATTGAAACAGTAAAAAGATCACTTAAGGTCGCATTAATATATGGTGATCTAAACTGTGATTGCTTTGTATGGATCATTTTCATATTCTCTTACGATGCTGGTACTTGTTATGCCAAGTTGAGTGGAAACACCGAAACATTAATAAGCTGTTAGTGATCTTGATGGGCAATTAGGTAATAATTAATCCACTGAATTATTTATAGTGTTTCTATGGATTAAATTATTTTATTAGTGAAGCGTATAGAAGCTATCAATCTTGTCAGCTTAACCTGAGATGAATTATATTCAAGGACGAAGAGTATAAAAATTGATGCTGTGCCGTTTTTTGAAGGTTCTGGCATCAAGTGAATATCAACAACAGCAATCGGCATTAGCGGCCCGGAAACGGCGTGCAGCTGGAGATTCAGACAGCGATGAGGAAGCACCTCGGGCAACCGGTGTGGTGAGGGATATCTATAAGAGACGTATGAATGCGAAAGCACACGATTAGGCATAAATTTTAATTGTTTTGTTTCGATCATGTGTGGGCAATAAGAGGGTTGGGAGGGGAGGGGAAGGGTTGGAATACAGCAATGCTTCAATCAGAAACATTGCAAATGTAATTGCACAACTGTCTTCTAAAGCGTCGTTGAGTTTAAAGCATTAGAGTGATCGGGAAAGTGGATTGAATCCATAAGGAACGAATAATGGAACAATGAAGCATTTCAACGAAAAGAAAGACATAGATTATGTTATTGCCTTAATTTCTATGCTTGTTATCGCATAATTCTTTTTGTAATCCTCTAAGATCAAGTTGTTTAATGGTGTATTCCTGGAATAGCAATTATGAAAGTGTGTGGGGAGGTTCTTACGAGAAGGGATTTTGGATTCGAACAACCTCTTCCCCCCTTCCTCTTGTTGCGGAGGTGGAATTTCTTGGAATTGTTTGTGCTGAACGAACGCTTCATCGTGTTCGCTTGGTGGAGACCTGTTGTCGTACTAAATTCCAATTTGAATAATACAAAAGAATATTGTTGGATTGAAATAATCGTTTGAAGCTTTGCCACATCTTGAGTTGAGTTTGCAGGCCTTAGTGATGCCAATTTTCTGTGCAAATTCTATGAGCCACGACTTACAATTGTGGATGCTTGCCACCTTTAGAAACAAAATTTCCATCGGATATAATCTGATTGTTCTGTTTTCGTTTATAGTTTATAGATCTCGTTATTGTAGAATATTTATTATTCGTTGTTGAGCGTTAATTGCATCTTATGATTGACATTTCCACTAAGCGCTAATTATATGCGATTGTAACGAAGAAAGTTAAAGAAGGGGACAATGAAAGCTTATAGAATGGTGAAAATAAACTTTTTTCTAGTATTTAACGGATCGCTCTTTATGTGAAATAATGGGTAAGGTTATGTAAAGAGATTTTTGCTTTGCAAGAAAGATATATTGTTGTATGTTGCACTGAAAGGTAAGGAAGGGGGTCGTGCTCTTCTATGCCTACTCATCTCCTACTATTCTTTCTATAAGAGGGCTGCACATAAAGTATTACTGTAACTGATGCACAGGAAATTAATTCTGTTGCTTTCTGTGTAGTGATATACGTTATCAATATTGGTCGTTTTTGATGGTTTATGTATATATTATTGTGCTCTTTATTATTTATATTCATATGTTCCCTTATAAATCAACAATAAAAACATGAATAAAAACATTACTAGGGGGGGAGGGGGGTGTCAAAGAGGTTGAAAGTATAGGGTAGCGGAATATTGGAGAGTTAGGAATGTAGGATAAAGCACAGCATATTAATTGAGTCAGTAATCACGCACTGTAGCTGCGGAGTTGTTCGCTTATCTCATCTATAGAAATGAAAAACAATAGTAGGGTAAATTATATAAAATTCTTGATGAACTACAGTGGACTCCATGCACGAATATACCTCTGTTTAACGGAAATTTCAAACCGCATGCACCTCGTGAACATGAAAAGGGTGCAGCAATAGATGAGCAAAATAACACATTCATTAGACCATCGAATATCATCTACACTCATAGGTGACAGATTTAAAAAAAAGTTATAGGTGGGAACACTGCTCGGATTGCATGGGATACGACTAGATATTGGATGTGTTCGGGGAAAGAGAGTACTGAGGTGGAAGATCTGGCTATAGGTTTTTTTACACAAATCCAGTAAATTGTGATGCGACCATGGCTTAATACGAACCTTTCAATGTTGCAGCACCATATTTTTCTATTTTAACGGTTAAAAAAAAAATTCCTTTTACCAATGTTTGCAGTTATGCGTTCAAATGGTGAAGGAGAAAAGAACGGCGATGTGAAGGAGATGAGGGGAGGAGTGGTCAATGATAATACGGAAAAAAGCTTGTTTAATAGGAGGCGAGCTAAAAACTTGCTTGGTAAGGTCTCCTTGGCTCGTTTGGACGACTAGATGAGCTAAGGGGAGCTGACTCTTACGAGAATTACCTAGCCAAGGGGAGTTGACTCTTACAAGGATTACCTATGTGGATTATTGAGTATGGTGAACGCGAGGATCGAATCTGTTTTTGCCACGAGGTTATGTTGGATTTGTACACAAACTCCAGCTATATCAAGAATAGACAGCTCTGACCAAAGTTTGAGATCAAAAACGGAGCTCGTATGATTGGATCTCCATGAATACACGGTCCTCAAGTCGAATTTTCTATGTCTATGCTTTATGACCAATTGCATTTCCCTGGTTGCTGCCCATTTTGATGATTCCATTCATACGCACATTTAACTTACATATGTTTGTTGGATATTTATTTCTATGTTTTTTCGCACTTTTTTTTGATACAAATAAATAGAATTTTCACCCAAATCAATAAATATTTGAAGTGATTACACAATTATATGACAACTAAACACATATAAATATCAATAACAGAGTAATAATAGCAAAAGTAAAATAAAAAGACCAATAGTTAAAAGATGGAGTTCAAATATTCATCATAACATATACATGATTCATAAATGCGATCCAACTCTAATATAAAGAAACGATCATGAAGCATATTTTAAATATATATTCGATCTTTAATAAATAGTTTACTAACATCATTTAAATTATAATAACAACATTAAACAACACAAAAAAGGCACCCGTTATGTATGAGCAATAATTGATTGATATAGGCAGAGTTATTTAGAGGGTTTTTTTTGGCTTTTAATTCCTCAATACTATCAAAATATATGCGGCATTCATTTTGATGCTTAAAGTTTAATGACTAACTTTCGTCCATCTACGAAGGTTCCATTGGCAATATTCGATGGCTGATAATATGACAGTCTTAATTTGCGCTATTATGGTTCTCCTACAAAATAAGCACTTTTTGTTGGTAGTTGTTCGGTAGAGCAATCGGTTATATGCAGGCTTTAGGAGCTTATAATTTTATCGGTTATTTCTAATTAACAGCCCCTTATTCCCCCTTACTTTTTCATCAGGCCTGCCTTCCATTCAAATGAAAATTGTTGAAACAAAAATTCATTAACAGTTTTAAACACAGAATTTTTTTAAAGTATTTAAATTTCAGCAATGTGAAAATCCTCTCTAAATTACTTAGACTGCAACGAAGAAATGTTTTGGATCGAAATAATTGGAAATGACTGAGATAATTTAGCCGAAAAAAAAACAACTTTCAAAATAGAATAAATGAAATTAATCGAAATTACTAACAATGAATTTTGGTTGACGCTGCAAATGCTATCATCGTCTTTTTGATCTGTTTGAAGTGCAACGTCATCCATCGAATCTTCCATCATCGTATAAGAAGGCACTGAAAGAATGCCTATAAAAGGGGCTTTATGGAACAATAAATAAATAATAAGTAAATAAATAAACAAATATATATATAAACAGTGAGGATGGACTTTTAATTTCATTTAACTTTACTTTTACTCTCAAGGATGGAAAAAATTTGTAGAAACAGAAAATTATATTTTTTAGGCAATCAATTAGCACCTCTCAGGGTTGTTCCCTTACCCAACTTTATGACTTACTTTACCGATTGGAAAATTTTTCAACAGTGAAGTGCTTCCGACAATTAGAGTATGGTACAAGAGTATCGTAATCGGTGTGAGAGCTCTGAACATCCCTACTTAACTGAAAAGGCGTCGCTGGGTGAATAGAAAATCGGGAAAGGGAGGAGGTGAAGCTATCTAGGAGCTTATAATTTTATCGGTTATTTCTAATTAACAGCCCCTTATTCCCCCTTACTTTTTCATCAGGCCTGCCTTCCATTCAAATGAAAATTGTTGAAACAAAAATTCATTAACAGTTTTAAACACAGAATTTTTTTAAAGTATTTAAATTTCAGCAATGTGAAAATCCTCTCTAAATTACTTAGACTGCAACGAAGAAATGTTTTGGATCGAAATAATTGGAAATGACTGAGATAATTTAGCCGAAAAAAAAACAACTTTCAAAATAGAATAAATGAAATTAATCGAAATTACTAACAATGAATTTTGGTTGACGCTGCAAATGCTATCATCGTCTTTTTGATCTGTTTGAAGTGCAACGTCATCCATCGAATCTTCCATCATCGTATAAGAAGGCACTGAAAGAATGCCTATAAAAGGGGCTTTATGGAACAATAAATAAATAATAAGTAAATAAATAAACAAATATATATATAAACAGTGAGGATGGACTTTTAATTTCATTTAACTTTACTTTTACTCTCAAGGATGGAAAAAATTTGTAGAAACAGAAAATTATATTGTAGATAAATAGGACAAAAAACCTGCAAACGTTACGATTCGATAGGTGTTTTAAGTGGAGCCAAAATAATACATCCAATTAAGGAACTCTTCAAAATGACCGATCCCAACGATGGTTTGATCCTAAGATTTTTCAAAGATATGCCTAGATTGTCGTGGCAATTAAATGTACAATCAGCCTGGAAAATCCTACTTCAATGCTCAAGTGGCGGTTGATTTATTTGTAGACAAGGCAGGCTAATGCATATCTATGTGCTGCAGATCGAGGAAAATCGTTAGGGTTTTATCCAAGGCTATGCGATCTGCATATGAATGCCACATCCCCACCAGAGAGTCAGTTGGAATTATCATCTTTCGTTTGCGCTTAAATTTTAAATCTCTTCCAAAGCAGTCGATTAACGGACAGTCGATTAAACGCATAGGAAACCAAATACCTCGTGAGAAAGGAAGACAATGTGGGAGATGAATTACACTTGAGAATGATCGCTAACCTTTAGCATAATTAATAGTTGTCGGAGACAGATTAAAGCAACTTGTGGAAATGGATACGCACATCCCCACAAATTGAAGAATCTGCTCGAAAGTTGGCAGGAAATTAAGTTTTCTTTGAAATTTTATTTCCTCAACAAGAAAATAATTCATTTTCAGCATTTCCGTATTTTTTCGGCAAGTCGGACTCTCTTTTCGACGGCAAGAGCATTTTTTTTTCAAATAAAAATAATTAGTAGTCGGTTTTCAAAAAAAATTTTTATGCCGAAATTTTCAGTCGATAGTCATTTTATACGATCAAATTTCTCAAAGGTATAAGAATTTCACATCTTTTTCAAAATTTTAACCCGGTTAAGCAGATAAAATTCCACTTTTATCTATACGCTAAAGACTTCTGCTAAAGACTTCTTCGATATTCCAAATTTCTTTCATCTATCGTTGCATCAGAACTAGCGAAAACACATTCGTTTAGGAAACTCATGTTATGTTACCATCAGCTTCAATAACAAATATGCAAAATATACATTCTCGTAATCTTATAAGGAAAATCAGCATACCCTTTGGTATCTTCTCGTTCACTTGAAAACCCGAACTATTGGAAAACACCCTTTGGATTTGAACCCCCTATCCATCCCCACATTCCCACAGGGAAAAATCTGCAAAAGCAATTCGCCTCCTCTGCAATTTTGGGAGAAGCTATTCTCGAGGAATTTAATCAAGCAGATTCTCTCAAGAGAAGGGTGGGGTCGAGTTCCAAAAGGAGCAATCTGTGGAAGCAGCAAAAAGGAGATCGAAGAAAAAGGAACACACAATCTCTAGACAAGCCTCTTTGTAAATCCGGAGTCCCTAAATGCATGCTCGAATGTTCGAAGCCACGAATCTCGTAGATTCAAGCAGATATGCAGATAGGAACCATGTCCCGGATCGATCGCCAATACAATGAACTCTAGTGAGCAAATCATCGAGCAAAAAACAAGGCAATGGGAGTGAAATTTTCATAGAGTATTTGGTAATATAGAAAAATATACGACAGCACGATTAACTTCAACTAAAGAGCATTTCTAAAACAACGAATAAGAACTTCCCCTCACTGACTGTATACTTTTTAGCAGTGATAAACACTACTACAGTCGTTTGATGACAGAATATCACTGTAACGAAAAATGTTCTTTTCGGGAACCAGATTATCGACTGGAATGCTTCGTTTCGTTGTACAAGCATTCGAAATGGATGCTGCGAATTGCAGCCTCACCGTTCGTTTACTATCACCGACATCATATCCTTTGGGATCATATTTAAAAGGGTCTCTAAAAAACTTCTACACCCCTATGTGTGCAATACTCATAGGGAAACATTTTGTAGAGGATAATTAAATATAACACCTCTCAGCATCAGTGCACTTCTGAGAGTCATCCTTCAACTCTTGCAACTAATGAAAAAGAATTTTATACGAGCAAATTAGGTCTGTACATGCGACTTGATCTTTTTATCACATTTGTATGGCTTCCTCAAAAAGGAAACACATACGAATAAATTTAGATGATTGCAACAAGTAAATTATTGTGGAGTTTTTCGAAGACCCTTCACGTACTACATATTAGACACCTTTCAAGACTGTTATAAATTTGAACTCATGATTTATAGTGACCGGGTGCATTAGGCCGAACCGACAATACGTTTGGAGCATCTAAATATTTGAAAGAAATGTGTTGTAGCTCGGCTAACATGCAGCAGCGAGGAGATACTGTCTTCAATTTCGATATGAATCAATTATATATCATTTCCATCCTCACTTCCCTATCTCTCAAACCTTCCTTCTGACATAGTTCCAGGTCGTTTTCATTGGATAGGGCAAACTGCCCTCACCACCCTTTAAGCGTTCACATCGTTAGTGAGAACTACTACTCACTTGCGTGTATAAATTGACATCGTTCACCATAGGGACAATGGCCCATCGTAGAGAATTTATTGCACAGCTTCGTCTTATATTTTGCATTAAGACGACCGACTGGCTTTCGTGATGCAATCTGAAAAAATTATTTGTGCGCATTTGTTGCGAAATTTTGCAAACACGCTTTTTAGGGCGTTTATATTTGCAAGTATGTATATATGTGTTTGATCATTTGCGAGCTACGAAAGAAAATCACGAGAAATAGAAATTCGCAAACAGAGAGGGATTTAGAGATAAGTGGACGCTATCGGCTCATCGAAATTCCCATATACATTGCTGGAAGCAACAACCATCAAATGTCAAAACGTTCAGAGCAAAACAGAGAGCAAACAGTTTTCCATCGAAATTCCCCCAAAAAAAAGGTTAGAAAGCGCCAAATATTAGTATTATTGGAACAGTGGGGCTATGTACGCTTTGCAATTGGCGTAGCAAACTTGTCATCTCGTACCGTTGTTGCGCAACTATCCAACGTGAATGTATTAATGCTTGTTGTGTACTGCTTCTTGGAAACTTTGGAATTCTTGGTAGAGTGTTTTTTCATGGTTTACGCTGTATGCGAAGAGATGACTATTAGACTGAACTTCGAAAACATTAGTGCGCAACGATGCGTATTTTATTGGATTCACTGCGTGGTTTTTTCGAAAGGATAAGCGATGCGCGAGCATTGTCATACGGTAGAGGTCATTTAAGAGATTTTTTTGGGGTATTTACCTTGTTGGATGTGTCAATTTGCGTTCATGATGCATTTTATATTCGCATTGTTTAATGTCACCTTGCGCTGTACAGATTCATTTATGTATAAGAGGAAAGAAGCTTAATTGCTCATGCTTCAGAACGGGTAAAGATGCACTTGAAGAAGAGAAGAAGTTAACAGGTGTTCGATTGAAGGCGAAGGTGGTGGATAATTCGACGACGCAAGCGAAAGAGCGATAAACTGGAGGAAAGCGAATAGGCCAGTCTTTATACTTACGAATTCTGTTACTACTTACTATTGAAAACAAAAATAATCGCTTAGCAGTCAGTTAAGTATCTGCTCATCCAATATCTTAGCTTATGAACCAGAAGGCATTTGGTCACTGCTACGCATGTCTGCAAAATTGGACCAAGAACGAAAATATTCTAATGTATTTTTCATTATTTTGAATAGTTATGCAGCGGTTAGTTCTTGATTGAAGAAAATTTTAAAAAAACCATATCTTTGCCCCCCTCCCATTCCTTCCTGGCGCACTTTCTAGTTGTTGTCTAGAAAACGGTGTCACATGGTTACGAATTGCATGTTTCAATAATAGCTTCGGCGTTACTATAAAAGTTTTAGATGCTTTACCTTCTAACGATCTTCGACGAAATGCCTCGTAAATTAGGGTACATTAAGCGCTTATGTGCGGTGAAAACTTCAAATGAATTACTAACGCTTCTGAAAGCAGACATTCGGCAAAAAGAAAAATTACTCAAACTCCCCAATTTGATGATTTGTGCGCTTTCTGCAGTTCGTCGTTTTTGAAGGCATATTCTACAGGTGCTTTTTTAGATGCTTATTGCATGATTTGGCGTCTATATCTGTCGGGTGTTTTCAGCTGCTTGTTCAAGCGGTTTAGTTGACGAAATCTAATAGACATATTAGTTACTAAAAGAGCATTCTCACTGTACGTTTTGAGAATGTGTTGTTTTATTCAAGTAATTCCAGTTGATCTACAACAATTGCTTTCGCCTTTCGCTTTTGAAGAGGATTCCGTTGTGAATGGGCAGTGTAATGTAGATGAGTGGCGTGGCGCAATTATATCACGTAACAAATAAAGTGCTAAGGAAAAAAGGTAGAGTTAAGGTTCTCGTAGTACAATATAAGCAGAACGACATGAGCTAAACAAGGCAGATTGCGGGGTTCTTGGACAACTGATGAAGCTGGGAGCTGGATGTTCACACAGAAGACAGCGAAGGTGAGCTCCAAAATTGTGGAAAAGGTGTTCTCATCAAGGTGAGCAAACTGAGTGGAAGTGGAAAGCGGTAGAGGCGATGAGCTGATGGACGCATTGTGCATGATATTTCAGAAGGAATGCTTTAGTGGGATCTCAGACAACATAGAATCCTATCTTAATATGGTCATTCTATTCTATGAGTCCTAATAAAAAGCTATAGAGGCTCATTTTTCTCATCCTCCTACCCTTTTTATAGGAAACTGCCGTTTTATTGCGCAGACACTTATCTTTATCACCTATATTCGTTCTTCTCTCTCTGCATCGACCATACGTTGCGAACTTTTGAAATATACCACTGAATGTTCTAACAAATTCTTACACAAGCGAACAAAATGTAACGAAAAGGGTCACCGTAGTGAACCTACTAGAATGCAAGAATGTTGCTGATCAGCAGAGGGTGTAGGACGGCATTGATCGCCGCAGGCACCGCAATCGTTGTTGTTATTGTCATCACAGTTGTATTTCAGATTCTGCAACAACTTGTATGAACCATCCGTCGTTTCTTCACTCTGAAATTTGTGCATTTTTTATTTGCCGCAGAATTTGCAAATTTTTAGTCTTTTCCGAAATTTGCAAAACTTTGTTTGCCGTAAAATTCGCATAGCTTTTAGCATACTTCATCTACCAGTTTAAAGACTTTAGAGGCCTTTTTAATGTTAACCTGAAAGAAGGTTAGTTTCGGCGGACAGTTTATTCGAAATTTACCCTTGGGCTTTTCTTATCAATGAGGAGCATAAATCTTTAGCGAAGGTTCTCTATGTCGTTCTCTTTTCCTCCATCGTTTACCATTCAGCATCGGATTTTTTAATGAATTTCTTCGATCAAACATCCAGAAAATATTCCCGATTTGCAGTTATCATTTTCATAGTATCCGCCTCATATGATCTATGTGCTAATAACTGTAAATATTGATTTTATACAGCAGTAGTGGGATAAAGTGACACAGGTGATCGCCTCAACTGAGTGGAAAAAAGGAAGGAAAGAAATAGCTGGTTCATGGTGCTAACGCTTTATAGAACTATAGCACGCATGCTTCACCAACACTGATCTAGACCGAATTCTCTCAATTTCATAATTTTTAGCGAAAAGTCAAGCCTTTCAACGTATCGAACCTGTACAGAGCTACCTGGATATTGCGAATTGATACCAACGAGCATCACTTGTAATAGTCCACTTATAATAGAAAAGAACCGCATAATCAATGAAGGGTTATGTTAGCAAACTTGCGAGTATGACCTAATGGATATGCGTATTTTGCAGTGCCGGCACTTAGAATAGATGAAAGATAAACGAAATTCTTCTTATAACGCTGGTATTTTTTTATTGCGCTTGGACCACAAAACCCACTCATAGGAAATAAACGGCTAATTTGAGATCAGTTCTGGCCAATTTGTCACTAGGAAGTTTTCAATGAACAGATTTCGAATTTATATATAAAACAGATATTCTATTCATAGCACTTTTGAACAGAAGGTTTCAAATTTTAAATGCAAGACCACATAGAATCACCTGCAACCCACAGTTAAATCAAGATCCTTTTACTAATAGAACAGAATAGTGAGGAAAGCACTGTGTCCCAGCTGAATATTTTTGGTTTCCCGTCCACCATAAATCGCGTCATTTACGTCAACTCTCGTCTTTATTCTAACAAATCAGATAGCGTTGCACAGCTGTTTCCAATTATTATAACCTGAAGCTGACAATGTAAACGTCACTTACAGGTTCATGGTGTATAATAGTTTGATGTGGTGAAGTTATTTGCGAAGGTAGTAACGGCGGCACATTCTCTCGTTGATCGACCTCATCTTCTTGATGGAAACCCAATACGGCTTGAAAGAGTTGAGCAAGAAGTAGTCGCGACGTGTTGTCCATAGATTCGAAATCTATGAGCGATTCAATGTTATTCGCTTTACAGTAATCCACCGCCATAGAACGTAGCATGTGCAATAGCTCACCTGAAGTATGATCGTAACGTGGTGAACACGTTGGCTACACGTTACGTTCGGTGCGTATGCACTAGGTCTCATGTTCGATGAACATTATGATATCACGGAGTTCGGATTGTAAAAAAAATTGAGGTGAGCATTCAGCACTTGCTTGCATTTAGAAAGCAAATTGCACTGAAAACTGCAGCGGAAGCTTGGGAAGTTGAAGAATACTTGCAATGTTCGAATAAAGTAATCAGTAAGACAAAGATCGGGCCATAGGGAGAAAAAGCAATGATCTTCAAGAACATCACCTAGGACAGAAGATTTCCAATTTCTTGCATCTTTATGCGAAAAATCAAAGCATTCAGGAACCACAAAAGAAAATACTTCTGCGTGATTGAGATGAACACTCGAAAAAGTCGCAAAAGCGTATTAGAGAAACTCCTTCCCCATTTACATTTTTCTACACATCAACTCATCCAGACTCCCTGCGATAACCAACATGAGGTGAAGGCATAAACATCAAGAAATTCGATAATCAGCCGAGCGAATCCCTGAAATCTCACTTCCAGAATGAACGCTGAGCCGAAGAAATCAAAATTCTGTTTCCATAAAATCGGAAATGAATAAAGCCACAAAGCAAAGCAACCTCCAGTAAAACGACGCATGCGGGGAACTGCAGCCAGGTCAAGCCAGGCACTGCATCGTTAGACGTAAACAGCACCAAAGCATTCGAACGATCATATTCCATATATTTGCCTCTTTCGTCAGAAACAATAGCGAGGTGGGTGGGGAGTGATGCTTTTGTTTTTAGAACTCCGTCCGCCCGGCCGAGTGGTCTAAGGCGCTGCGTTCAAGTCGCAGTCTACATCTATACGCGCAGGTTCGAGTTCTGCGTCGAACAGATATTACTATTAAAACAGTTGTCTCTCTGCTTCTCCCTAGATATTTTGTCCATTTTCGTCATGTTATCCGACATAGGAACTTCAAAGATCTGCTAGTCCGATATTGTTACCTCAATAGATATTTTGTCCAAAAGTTATGTTATTTGACAAAAAATATTTTTTCTTGTGCAATCCGACGTGGGAACTTCGAAGATCTGCTACTCGGATATTGTTGCCTAACTCAATACCCAGGGGGGG
>QEWY01000910.1:197257-233104 GCA_006503575.1 Baylisascaris schroederi | reverse complement strand
AAAATATGATCATGTTAGCATTCTATGGTAGTGTTACTATTGCTGAGCAACACAACGCAACCAATACTGAACAAAGGATTCACCAATCAGCTCAATTTTATTGACAAAGCTGCGATGTTCGGCACTTCTGCTGCTGCCAGATAGATTAAACATTTGAACGGTTTATACCACTTGGTTCATCGAGCATGTGAAATAAAACTGTCGTCAACGGATCGTCCAGAATAAGATTAGGGCATAAAATGTGGTCAAGCAAAACCGAAAGCCACCTCCTGGTGAATTGTGCCTTATGCTGTCGTGACCGTTACGTCAAGAGGGAGCTGTCAACTGGGCCTCCTTCATTGGGTTTTCATCGCAGCCGATATTCCATATGGTTGTTGCTCCACCGAAGGACTTCCTTAGGTAGACGATCCGAGATTATATACCAACGAGACCTGAAGATGATGCCACTCGATAGGTGTGAGGGAAAATTTTTTTACAAGTCTCCTCTTCGTGCCGATTCCCTATGATCAAAAGGCCATACACAAAATTTAGTCAAATCGAAACATGTAAAATTAAGCTTATAATTTACAAGATATTAACGAGTATTGCGAAGTACGTCTCATTCTGTGCCACATGCAAGCCTATCAACACGTTTCTCTTATCGCTTTTTATTTGAATTTCCTGGCTGTGTAAATACATCGCCGTACATCGCTCTACACTCTACATTCCGGCAACTTCGTGGCCCTGCTTTTTTCCCACTGTGCGATGCCCTTTCATAATAAACGTTTGGTTTCTTTTTCTCTTATATTCCATATTCTCGTCTTTAACTTCCTCATCGTCCTTCAACTTCTCTAATCCTAATTTTTTTTCGTCAGTTCTTAGATTGTTCACAATCGTGTTCCACACCTGATGATGGTAAAGTGGTGAAACGTTGGGCAATAAGTCGAATATGATCAACTCAGTATTGCACAGAACTACTTTCATCAGTAAAATACAACCGATTGAACATAGCTAAAATATTCCTAATAAATTTTTTGATGCTTAAAATTATAAGTAATAGAAGTGATTGATTTATGATAACGCCCATGATAGTGTTGGAAATATAGCTATTTCAAGTGCACTGAAACATTTTCACAGGTTAAAATAAAGGGAAATAAATATCGTTTAGATAATTTTCTTTTCTAATACATCTTTAAACGTTTTAAAAAATTGCTTCGATATTGAAATATTGAAAATGATATTCTTACGTTGAGTAACTTACATAAATTATATTTATATTTATATTTATACTTTTATATTTATATTTATATATTTATATTTATATGTTTATATTTATATGTTTATTTACGGCGGCTGAGAAGTCGCAGTGTCACATTTAAGGCGATATAGCTTTGCGAATTTTGAATCTTTCTGATAAAGCTTGAAAGATTTTTTTAAAAAGACAATTCGTATTGCGCTGAATATACTTTTTTTTCAGTCTTTTTGGCATTGCACCGCTAGCGTGCTGGCACAATTTCCTGTCCACATGAGAAAAACTTCCTAATTCGGCTTTTGAGAACGTCTTTAGAGCAGATATTCTGCTCATATCAATGTTTTTAACGAAATCCCAGAAGAAAAAAATCGAGGAACTGGAGGTTTGGGCTCCTCGATGGCCATTTAGTGGTCCCTCTCCTTCTAATGTAAATTTCATCCGAGAAACTCCGCATAGCCTTCGCTTAGTGAGGCGGAGCCCCATCGTGCCTGAACATAAGATCCTGCCGCTCTAAAAAACATCACCTTTATATTAACATCTCGAGGTAAGAGTTGGCATCCACAGTCTTCTCATAAAAGAAGCTCCTAAAATGCCTCCTGACCACGTTACTGCGACTCTAGGAACATTGTTTGCTGGAGGTTTTTATCAGACCAGCATAAATATAATTTATGTAAGTTACTCAACGTAAGAATATCATTTTCAATATTTCAATATCGAAGCAATTTTTTAAAACGTTTAAAGATGTATTAGAAAAGAAAATTATCTAAACGATATTTATTTCCCTTTATTTTAACCTGTGAAAATGTTTCAGTGCACTTGAAATAGCTATATTTCCAACACTATCATGGGCGTTATCATAAATCAATCACTTCTATTACTTATAATTTTAAGCATCAAAAAATTTATTAGGAATATTTTAGCTATGTTCAATCGGTTGTATTTTACTGAATTTATACATGGAAATAAAAATATGATTACACAGTGGCATGCTAGTTGTCTTTTTGATTTATCATCTGGTGAAGAACTTTTTTTATCTTATTGAGTAATTTTGGCATTCAATATTGATTTGAAGGAAAATTTGTAAGTAATACAAAATATAGAAAGCGTGTTTGAGTATAGAAAGCAAAAGTCGCTAAAATTTTAGCGAAAATCGCAATTGATTGTCATGCCATATGATTTAGTTGCCCTCATATTATTTAAAATACGTTTTTGAGAAGGAAGAATATTACCTAATCAGGAAATTAGAGGGGAATGAATCATGATAAGGGAATTTCAGGAGGCAAATGAAGAAAAAAAGAAAACTTGAAATTTGCACTCGTTTCCAGTATGCCATCGTCAAATCACTTTCGAGGCCGTTAAGATGAAGACATAATTCAGACGAAAAAAAAGCTTTACAATGAAAACACTTTAAATCATTTCGATGAAAGTTTTTTCAACTATTGCATAGTCCGAGATGAAATGAATAACGTCGTATGAAGCATAATGCTAATAGCACAATATTCACGTGCAAATATCATCCAAAAAAAGATACTCGAAGATATTGCAACGCACACATACACACAGACATGCAGACATACGCGCACATATTTGTGGACACACACACGCACACACACACACACATACACCGGTCGAGTGTATCTGCTATGCGATTCCAGAAAATTATGAAAATTAATGAAAAATTTCTTTCGCCAGTACACACAATTCAAAATGGTAACAACAAGATGGCAGCATATAGTGCCTATATAAAGATATCATCGTAATGCAACAAGGGGATCATCGATCAATATGCTGGATCGGGCATGCTCACAAATTTTGACGTTTCTTCTCGCTTCTTCACTGTCTTCGCCAAGTTTTTGATTGAAAAATCAAACTGATTTCCCAGTTGTCGTTTCAGTAGCGGGTTTAGGTGTGGGGAATAGCGAATGGATCATTTCCAGATAACATAAGCATTTTAAAGACAATCTATCGAAAACGGTCCTGCATTTAATCTTTTTTATGCGTTTTAACTAATGGAAACGTTGAAACATTGTTGATCAACAAATTTCTGAATGTATCAGGGCATACATAATGGAGGGCATATTTTGACTCGATTATTTGTTGAATTAAATCAAGATCAGTGCAATAAAATCAATGAAATACCCAGAGACAATGGAATGGGCATAACTGATAAACGTTAAGGTTGTCCCATTAATTTATATAAATGCATAGTTCAGCAATCGGTCAAACTAACCAAATTTTTCTCAATGAGAATCCGTATCGAATGTATGAAACAATGATCATCCTATAGAGCATAACACTGAATAATGCATTTTAGGAAGGAAAAACACGCTTTGATTGAATTTTTACAATTGAAAAATTTGAATAAAATTTGTAGCGCTGATCTAACACAAACCCATAGTCGAATGTGTTTTCGTTTTCACAGATAGTAGCATCATCGGCCATATAGAACATTCCATCTTCCACTGCTGCCCTATCTACGTTTCAGAACAAATAGACCCTTTCAGTTAAAGCTTTATTTTCAGTAAGCCTCGTTGCTAACAACGACGCTTACTGAAAAAAAGTCTGCTGAAGATGTGCGTAAAATGTAACATGTGGTTGACTTAATTAAAACTTCAATCCTTGCCCACAATACCAGATAGAACGACACTATTCAAGTAACTACCAAGCTAACTCTTCAGCAAATTCGAGGACCATTGGTTGATGCGCCAGTTTGCTTCCACAATGTTTTACTTCCGACGCAGTGGATCATTTATTGTCCGGACGGAATTATATGCAATATATAAAGCATTTACAATGCTAACGACGTTAACAGCAATCAGCTCGCAATGTACATATAATTTAAACCGCATGCACATATATCACAGATTCATTCCGATAGCGCTGCTCACATACGACAGCATTGATTTGTTCCGCATTGAGAGTAACCGGTGCGGCATGCGCAATTAGCTCCGCTCGATCCACCGCACGGCACAATTTGAGCTGTTGTAGAGCAAGTTTGCTCACAACGTTGCTCACATGTTGGCTGACAGTTAGTTGCTGCGTGTGTTTCGACACACTGAACTTCGCATATCTGTTGACAAGGTGTTCCGCATTGGGCAGCGGAGACGAACTCGTTCTCGAGATTGGATGGCAACACAGGCATTTGCTGCGGCATATTCGGAGATAGGGGCGTCTCACCGGCGGCATCAGAATATTGCTGTTGCGGGGATGGTAAGGGTAAATTGTCACCACTGAAAGATGGAAGCAACTCCGACAGTGCTGCAGGAGATGGCTCCAGAGGCATGGAAAAGGCTTGCTGTTGATCTGTGAGCAGAGGCGACTGCTGCAGCATGCAAGTCTGCTGGCAGTTCGGCTCACAATTGGTTGTGCATCCTGCCTGCAAAATAGGCGAAGTATTCGTCCTGCACCGTTCATCACAGATAGCTGGACATGCGGCCGCACATTGCAGAACTGTTTGCATCATCTCTGCACACATGGTTTGACAGTTTCTTTCACATTCCACTCTACACTGGGATGTTTCTGTTGGCTCTTCTTGCATAATAGCACACTGAGGGCTGCAACTTGGCTGACATGAAGGCATACATTGTGATTCTGATTGAGGAATAATCACTGGGGACGGTGAAAATGGTTCAGGAGCCATTTGTTGCAGCTGAGGTTGAACGACAGGTGTGGGCATCAATGATGCCGNAGCAGCGCCACAAGAAGGCGATGAAGGAAGAGCTTCTGGAGTTGCTTCTGGAAATGCTGGCAGTGGTTGCTGAAGGATAGGCCGGGGTGTAGAAAGTGACTGCAGAAGAGTCGGCTGAGGTGTTACTGCTGGCAGCTGCTCTACGATCTGTTGTTCTTGTTGGATGCAGGTTGGGGAACAAGTCGGTTGACAAGTGGGAACACATTGTTGTTGCAGAGTAAGGGAGCCAGCGCATATTTCCTGACAAACAGTTTGGCACTGTGCTTGGCAATCTGCAGGTGTCGGCTGTGCAGCACATGGTCCTTCACAGCGTTGTGTGCATACAGGTTGGCACTGAGCGCTTTCAGTCGGTTGTGGTATAACCACCTGCACGGGGACCACTGTTGGCACCGACTGTCCTACAACTGGGGCGTTCTGCTGCGAGGGATACAGCTCACCTGACTGCACTGGTTCCTGAATGCACATTGGTGCGCATAAGGGTTGACAGCGCTGTGGGCAAGGGACTTGAGGTTGAGCTCCGGGCACTTGTGGTTGCGTTAGCGATGGTACCTCAGGTTGCGCTGTTGTTGGTAGCTGGAAGGCTGGCACCTGCTGCTGGGGAATCGGTGTGGTGTACCTCTGCTGTGGTAATTGTTGGTCGTATTGCTGAATTGCCTGGGTTTGTGCGCAAGCCGAGGAGCAAGTGCGAGGACAAGACAAAGAGCAAGGAGCTCCTGTGCTCGATCCTCGTTCGCATACGTTGGTGCATAAATTCACGCAAACTGGACGACAAGAAGGTTGCGGCGCGCAAGGACATTTCCGTGCAGGTTGATTGCAGGTGCATGAAGGAGGGTTGTTTTGGGGCAGAGTACAATTGCACCGTGGACGCAGATGCTGTTCGCATGGGCAATGACGACGTGCTCGGATGACTATATCCTGAAATTTATGGATTCACTTTCGTGTCGCTGACCATATGAGCGACATATGAGTATCAGTAATGAAGTTTTCCCGAGGGCCTAATTTTGCTTTTCGATGACGAAGAGGATTTCCTTTTACTCATTAGTGGGGAGGTATTACTAAAGAAATATTGCTAGATAAGTTGTGTTGAGAGGAATTCAGTAGTGAAAGTGTGCAATCAAGAATTGCTGTAAAAGTTACCTGCTGAACGCACAATACCGATGTGATGCCGATGAGAAGAGCCAATGCATGGAAGTGCATGTTGTGTGCGTATTGGTGAGGTGAGGAATGCTCGATGATGTGTCGGCTTTATAGTGCTGTGGAATGGCTTGGTCAGCGGGACCGGTCATTGCAACATATATTTACAGTGTTCTCAAGTGGGAAAAGCGAGTCTGGCTAGATGGGTATTAGCACAATTGAAAAACAGCCGCCTTCTTGCAATGTGCAGCCGCTCAATTAAAGCACATCTGTCAACAAAGAGGGACTTACTACTGCATTGAAGTGACTATTGCTACTGTTGGTGCTACCGCTATTAGTATAGAAATGCTCATACTTCACTACGCCAAATCCATGAAATATTACATCGATTTATCCCTCCCTAAGGTTGTTTATTGCTCATTCACCTATCAAAAAAAAAGTTTTTAGTCACTGACCCTATATAAGTGCAGAAGCAAAGCATTTTAGCATTAGAAATATCAACTTCATTGTGATAAGCAACTTTATGAATAATTTCTTCCTCAGCAGTGAATTGTTGCGCTTGTTAATGCACCTATTCGCGGCGTGAATTGATTAACGATGTAGTTCGCAAACCGGTCAATCTAAGGTCAAATCATTGACGCTGGATGTATCCATCATTTCGGTGCACTCATATCATTCACACTTTCTTATGAAAACGCTTTCAAAGAACATCATTTCAAAGCAAAATCAATATTTCTATGAATGTTCCATTATTTAAATATTTACCTTTAAAAAACTTTTTTTTTGTATTTTAATTCATTATTGCTTGTTTTCTTTCCCTTGAGCTGATAATTATCAAACGAAATACACATTAAATCTCTGCAGTTAAAAGAGTTGAAAATATTTCACCGAATGTAAAGAGTGGAATCTATCGCATTTTGGCATTTCTCGGACAAGACAAAAATTAGAATCACCGATTAGCATTGTTGCAAATTATCTTCAACTTATAATTTCATGTAATGGTGAGATTGATCCATCGAATATTTTTTGCTGAAAAGAAAAGTTGAAAGGAATTTTTTTGAAGTAAGGACTCAACGAAACGTTTAGTTTACATATGAATTTTTGTGATTCCCTAAGTTTTTCCGCTCATTAGGTAGCTTAATATAATGTCGGCTAATTCGCAAACAATCTTATTTCAGCACAAAAATGAATGCAATAAAATTTTCAAACAGTATTTGCAACGAAAAAAACGCGAATGCTTTAATTTTGCTTAGTGAAACTTACCTCTAATATGTCACAGTTTCAAATCAGTAAACTATAATTTGTACTTTCTTTCGTTTCCTTTCCTTTCCTCTTTTTTTCCCTTTTTATTAGCCGTTTTGCTTCTATTTGCAACTCCTTCATTTCTCTACCTGAAAAGTTGTGAGCAAAAAATGTGTCATTGTGAGTGAGTTTTTTTCTAATATTTCTTGCCATTCGAGCATTTGCAACCAGTTTTTCCATTGTTCGAGGATGTTAGGTTTGCATTCATTACAAGTTTGTTTAATGTTGATTTCACCAGTAGTTATGACAGACCTCTAATTGCAGGATCGTCATCATAAGAACCTCGCAGAGAAGCAAAGCAAGGCTCTTGGCTTGTGCTCTACACTTTCATCGACTATTACGTTGTGAGTTGCATATGCAATGGTGAAATGCGCTGGAATCATTGAATTTGAAGCTGTTAACACAAAAGCAGGTTGGATTGTGGTATTTAAGGTCAAGTCCTAACCATGTTTCAACCATTTTAACCGTCAAGTTTAACCATTTTTCAAAACCAGATTCCAGGATTTCGGAGACAAATGGCAATGTGAATCTCGCACACTATAGAAGTCCTTTCGTTCAACCACTCAACTTTAGATATCCTTTCGATGATGATAGAATGGAGAATAAGAAAATTCTTCTTCATCTGAAGTACATTATGGTTTTTCGCATTTGACTTAAAAGATAACATTTTTGAGTGTTTAAACTGACTGAAATTTCACGCTCTTCTCGTTAATTTACAGATTTTTCAGAGATTTATTGTCTTCTATCATACAATATATTCTTACAATTTTTTTCATTACTTGATACAACTATTGATTGCAACTCTTCATATCATTCTACACAAAATTCAATCCCACTCTTCCTCAACCCTCTTCATTTTCTTCAGAAACAATGAGAACTGCTTTATTGTTCGATAGACTAGAAACCATTGTAGGAAATTGTTTGAGAGAGAGAGAGAGAGAGAGAGAGAGAGAGAGACGCGTTATCTAAAGATCTGGCCGTATGCGAGTTCTATTTCTAGGCCATATTATCGCTATTTCATGTTTGGCAAAATTCATTTTCTTGTTCACTCACCCCGCTGATCGTAACTCAAATTTTGACCGATTTTCATGCTTACTTCAATTATTCGTCATTATTTAAAGAAAATATTCAACTTTCAAAATTATGGCTATCTCCTTTGTTTCCTTTAATTATTTTTATTTGCTTTGAATATTTTAACTTCCTTTATTTTTATATATTATTAAATAAATATTTAATAAATAGTATCATTAACGATTTACCTTTTTGCACAGATTTTCTTTTTCCTTTGAAAATGCATTTGTGGATGTATAATTATTTGAATGCTTAATCGGCTTTCAACGATCCCTCATCGTTTATTTCGTTTCTTAAGAGGTGCTCTTCAATTATTCCGCTTTCTAACGATACGGCGTCTAACTTTAGCTCAACATTCGACGTCAAGCAGGTTGGCCATTTCAATCCATTGATAGACAGAGCTCCAATCACGGTTAACTTTTCATCGAAAATCAATGCATTCCTCATAAAATGCTTCCACAAATCTAATTTTTACCCCCGGGCTATTCTTGGAACATGCAGTAGTAGGAAAGACTAGAGGATGAAAGAAGTGAAGGTAACCGGAAGGACTTATGTGATAAGTTCTTATAAATTGAGAATAAATAATAAAATATGGGCATTAATGTATTTAATATTTTTGCCGAATTGACTATTCGCGCAAATCTCCTATAATAATCTTAAAATCCTTTTTTTCGGCATAACATTGGCATTGTCGTAATGCGTTTTCCAGATGCAACTATGCAAAACAGCATAGCAACTAATCGCTTTTGAATGTTTTGCATTCAACTTTGTGCTTCCAAACGGAATATTTTTTTTCTTTGCTTATTTTTATGTTATTCTAGACATCTGCCTTCCAATCCGGGTTCAGTGGAATAATTATACGCCTAAGAATAGCTGGAAATTTCATTCACAGTAATTAAATAGGAAACGGCCCTATATAGAGATTCCAATGCTTTTTGTACTAACAATTTGCATATATGGGTATTTTATATATATTTATATGTTTTCCTGAATAGATTTAAATAGATGCAATCTTCTTTCTCATCCCAAATGTGTTTACTTCAAACATCATCGATTTGCATAAGGGAGCAGTAACTATATAACTTCTTTGAATTAATGATTACTTATTTGCATACTCTTAGTAGGGACTATCAAGTTTACAGTAATAAAACATGGAAGGTGATATCTATGAATTTCAATAGATATAATGCATTTGCTAGAGCAATAACGAATCATTGATAAAGTGAACGCATAGATTTCCTCTCCCCTCAAACAGTAGCCGTTTGAGAATGTTTGGTGATGTTGGCTAGTCAATGGGTAGTATCCTCTTGCCGATGCTTTTTTTTTCTACAATCTCTCTCTCTCCCAATCTTTGTTTACCACCAGAAAAGCAAACTTTCAATCAAAGCTAACCGCCGCTTGCATAGAAATAAACTCGAAATCAACTCCTCTACTCAACTAACCGGCTAACTTTCATTACAACGGATGAATAGTAGGACCATCAATGAATGGATAGTAAACACTATAAAGTTAGGGTGTACGCTAAAATCGAAGAGTTTCTTCATGATGATATTGTTTGCGAAGAGAATCATTCATATTGCATCATGAAAGAATTGAAGTTTGTTCGTTTGTTTTTCGTTGAATAGCTATTTCAATTTGTGTAAACTGTAAATGCTTCAAGAATAGAGCCATTCACTTAGGAGCAGATTTCTTCACTTTCAAATGTTCTCTACTATTCCAGCAAAATTATACTATTGCTTTAAAGCTCACCTTCTACACTATTCTTTCGCAAGTACTTTCTTTTGTTTGGGTTGATATGATAGTCATTACTGTAGATTTGCTCTTCGTTACGATGTAGAAATTGCGATTATGATCAAAAATCTGAGAAAATCCGAAAAATGACCTACACATCGGAGAAAAAAATATATAAGTTTGTGAGTTTTTCAAGATTTATAGGCAAAAAGTTACCGACGGTTGTAGTGGAGAGGAGGAAGGGGCTCTTTTTGCTCACAAAAGTGTTCGGTGAGGGTTAATTGATGAGCAAATTTATTTAGGTTGAACGTTTAATTGAAGCTGCTTGAGTTTTTGCATTAAACTATATAAAGTTTTAAGAAGCGAGCTGCGTTAAACCAGAGATTTCAATTATTTCAAGCATTAAATAGTTCTTAAAGCTTTACAAAAACGTATATTCAGGAAACAATATTCTATTATGGTTTATTAAATTATTGGAGTGCATAGGAAGATAATAAACCATTGAAGCTATTCCAGAAAAATATGTTAAAGCAGAAAGAATAAAATCGAAGGATAAAATCGGCTGTAGCAAACTGTATTTGTAGCTATCACCTTTGTAATTCTCTTAGTCGACTCTATTAAGTATTTCAGCCTCTGGGCAAGAAAGACTATAAAATAGAACATTTCCCGTATCATATTTGGTGAAAATTTTAGAACAATTGAACTCATAAATAACGATAGAATTTGAAAAAGGAAGTTAAATATTTATTTAGGATATGTTGAATGATTGATTAAATTCTGGATTCAAGGATACAAATTAAATTATTCTGGATTCGATTCTGAATAAACTTCCGGAAATAAACGATTAAATTCTGGATGAAATCTCTAAAATTATACTATCAGAAATATTCAATTTGTAAATGGAGATGAAACGCCAATCGAACCCACAATATCATTTGTTGTATGCACTTCGCGTCAACTTACGAACGTCACGCAAATAGTCGAACGATATGCAAACGAATGTGACAGCACGCTGCCTCGTCAGCGGTTCGTGACAGCGTTGTCGCCTAGCAGTAGATATATTTTTGGCGCGAACTTTATGCAAATTTGAATTCATTGATTTATTACACTTATGAGCATTTCATAATCAATTAGTTTTGGGTATTCTCATCTCAAATGTTTTCAGGTGAAAAAAAACGCCCACTCATTTCACCATTGGAAAAAATTCCGGTTTCATAAAATTCATCCGTTTTTTTTCTTGGACGTTTTCAAAGTTTTTTTTCTTTTTAAATAAGAGAGCCGGAAAGCGGAATTTTTTAGTGCAATCAAAGTCCATAAACGCATTTTATCGGCTTAATGCAGCAGTAGAAATATTGATATTTATCTACATGTTTTATCGCAAACAACTGCTGCTTCACACGATAAGAAATTTTCATTCAATGATAAAGTTTTGAATGCAAGGCCTCAAAAAAAGCAAACTGAAAACTCATTTTCGTCTAATGGCCCCATCAAACACTTTAAAAATCAAAAAAAAAAATTGGAAGTGGGCATGCGGCCAAAGATTCTAGCTACCAATTTTTAAGATTAACGAGTGCCCGGAAATAGTTTTAGACTCCTGGAAAATCGTACTGAAATATTAATTGGTTGGTTAAATTGTCTTAGAAATGGATAAAGTTTAAATCCTCCAAACACTCCCCTCCCTGCTTTGCGTCATAGTATATATTAGGGAAGAAATCGCGAAATATCAATCGCATCCTCATCAAACACTTCATCTTTTCACTTTTGGCTGGCGCAAGAGGCCTCAAATTTTTCTACGACATAAAAAAAAAGACGCCAGTCAGTTAGCGCCATATCTACTTTGGTGACCCAATCAAATGCGATTCTGTGAAGGATAACGAAAGTTTTTTCTAGTGAACGAAACGTTCTAAGCTTTTTTAGTGATTTTAACAGTCCTCAAAAATTTGACGCCCATTAAATACGCTTTCGTTCTCCAGGCAAAGGTGAATGGAGTGAAACAAAATTTACTGTGTTAGGGTGTGCGAAAACTTCCGAAGTAATGTGAACGAAGCGCTTTAAGTTTTCAACGCGAGCAAATTTCCTAACTAAATATGAATAAAACATTTCATTTAAACCAAAGACCCTATCAGCTAGAAGGATATAAAGGTGCAACTCCTTAACTAGAGGAACTTTGTCTTGTTGGAAAATAGAAATTAAAGTAATATTATATTATCTTAATATTTTCTTCGCTATGTTTGTTTTCTTACTTCAGCATAGTTCCCCAGTGGAAATTTGGTTCATTTACTTCACTGTTTGACTCATTTCACCATTATCGCTTTCACTAAATCCCTTTTTTTTTATTCGTTTTGCATTGAATTTAATGGTTGCAGCTCAAATGTGATAGTCAAATACTCTCATAAACTGCGCCCGTTTGTTTATGATTTCGTTTGGATTGTACCGCACTTGATGTATTTTCTCGTCTTGATATAAACCCCCCACCGTGATGGCGTACTAATGACAACCCTCTGAATTGGAATATGTTAATCGTTATACTGCCTTCTTTAAACTTTGCAGCATTTCCATTGAATTCCTAAAATATCATACCGCACTTGATGTATTTTCTCGTCTTGATATAAACCCCCCACCGTGATGGCGTACTAATGACAACCCTCTGAATTGGAATATGTTAATCGTTATACTGCCTTCTTTAAACTTTGCAGCATTTCCATTGAATTCCTAAAATATCACATAGGCTTCAATAGATATAGCTTGCAATTCATATTTCGAGACGTTTCAAAAAATCTAAATATCCAAAATTGTTATGCATAAATGTAAAAACTATGTTAATACAACATATTTCTTTATTAGATTTTACAGCTTTTTTCCTAACTTTGGCGGCAGAATATGAGACCCCTTTGAACCTCTAACTCATTCTTCTCTTAACAGCTCCTTCACGGGCATCTGAACCGGTCTTTAATCATTCGACAACAGGTATAAGTACTGCAGTCGGATGAATAAAAAGTTGCAATATAAAATATTGGCTTGTCTCAGTAGTAACACTTTCTGTTTCGATGTATTTTTGCAGTTTTTGGGCTTCGCGTTTTTCACTTATCACTGCAGAGCTGTGTGTTTGCTGAGTATATCTTTCGTATGCTGAATCTTCCAATATATCAACCTCTTTCCATTCGTGAGGGATATTCTCGAGAATTTGTTGCGAACAACAGAGAAACTCCAAATTGTATTCAAAAAGATTTTCGAACGAGTAGAAAGTGATTCAATTTTTCAGAAAATTTCTCAAAAGCCATCAAAATTACGTTCGATCGATAGTTTTTTTCTATTACCTCAATCATCATCACTAAAAAATATTCACATATTGCTCTCTTATCTTATCAAATATGTTCATAATGTATATTTCATACAAAGCGAACCAGTGTAATTTTATAGGCGGTGCAATTTTTTGCGTTGATTTTGCTTGCAATATCGGGGCGTGACGGCTGCCTTCTTCGAGATCGGCCACTCTCCCTCTAAGAGCGATCATAATAGGCGTGTGGTCTTCGTTGAGCACACGTAACGGCGTTTGTTTATATGAGGGCCTTTCTTAATGGGCATTGCTCTAATCGTGGCGCCTATTATGATTCCAACAGGCTTTAAAATTCACCAACCTTCAGAAACATAAGCAAGCTTCCGAATCTATATTCAATAAATATTCTCCATTATATTTCTATTAGTGAATCTGACTTTTTGCAAAGATTTTTTTATCACTAATATCATTAAAAAATGATGAATATATCATCCATGATGATCCCGTTTAAAGATCGTCGAATTTCAAAAACACTTTCCCTTTGAAGCGATTCCTTTCGTTGTCTTTTCCGCATATAATTCACAGCGTCTGATTGACTTAATATGTAGAAATCACCACTTTTGTGTATATGCGCCATAACCATAATAGATGAAGAACGGGAATACTTGTAATTCAATTTAGCTGTAGTTTTTATTTCCCAGTTACAGCAGGTTTAATAGCGACAAAATAAAACTAGATTCTATGTGATTCTATATGGCTTGCCTCAAAGCTATTTTTTTTGTTGGGTTTTTACTTTTCATTAATAAAGTATTAGAATAAAAGGCAGACTTTTAAAACGACCTATTTTAGCAAATTAAAATAGATATTCACATTTTACGTACTTTTTTTTAAAACATCTTTTTACTTGGATTGCACACCACTAGAATATTATGATTAACGTGAATCGACAACACTCTCTTCAATTTCTGTGCCAAAAAATTCATCACTTCTCATTTTTCTGAACTAGAAAAATTCACTAATTCGAGGGTAAACGTTATCAGAGGGTCAGAACTGATCAACTTTTATTCAACTTGGTCGTATAAATTGCTTTCAAAAATCGAAAATTAACCGCTTGGAATCCCTAATTTCCCATAAAAAGCATCACTAGCAATTACCATCACCAGTTTATTTGTTGAGTTCCATAGCAAACTAAATGATCATTTTTTGGGAAAATTTAGTGGTGGGTAATTTCAAAAAACACCTAAGGCTAGAATTTTTTTTTGAGGAATTTTTTCTGGCGTATAATTTTGTTTGAGAGCTTAATTGACGAATATTTTCTTTCTTAACGATATGTAAAATGGTGATCTAATCTATATAATATATCTAAATATTAAAAGAAACGTTTTTTTTTTTTTTTTTTTTTAAATCTAATCGTAATGACAGCTCATATTAATATTTGCACAAAATGTAATTCATTTATTGATGCGTACAATTTGAACATGAATAGATATGACATTTTCAGATTTTTTTTTCATATAAAATTTGACGTTTTCTTGCAATTCAATTTCCCTCTTGTCGTTATTTTGATAGAAATCCTTACCTCTTTTTATGTGATTTGGCATATTGAATTTTTGATTTTGGAAAGAATATTTGTTAATTTTATTTGTAATGAATTGAATTCATTACAAATAAAGTTTAAAAAACATTATTTATTTTTAATACTAAAATAATTACTTTATGCATATTATTTGTATAGAATTTAATCGAATTATCTCAACACTAAATTCATTCGCTTATTATTCACCTATATATTATAGTATTGTTAACTAAAGAATATTCTAGCATTTAAACGAATCGTTGTTTCTCATCGAATTTGTATTGTGTAAATAGTTCGGCTCATTTTGGGTATTAAAAATGATTGACGGATTATTGAAACGTTTTATCGTTGATTGATGTTCGAAAAAGTAATGGCTTCCCGTTTTATCATTCTCTAAAGTTTTTATTTATGCAAAATCGATTACCTACATAGGTTTGCTTATTATTTAAAGTTGGATATGTGCATTTACTTGCGCCTATTACTATTAAAGAGAGTGGGACATGGACTTAACAATTTTGCATGTTACTTTTGTAGTGTAACAAGAAGTCACTGCTACATGCAGCAAGGTAGCTGCATAGTCTCGACGAATCTTGCTGTCCTTTCACTACAAAGAATTAAAGTTTTTTTACGTTGATGAGCATAGGTTGTCGTCTAATGCAAACCTGAAATTTCGTTTAGTTCTCTCAATTAGCACCTAAACAAGCATGACTGCGCGACGTTACGATTGTATGTTCGGGTATGAACGCATGGGAACATGTCGCGACAATTAGGCGGTATGGTTGACAATCCAACGCCATTCACTTTTTATTGCTGTGCATAGATCTAAAAGTGGAGGAGGTTTGGTGAGCGCTATATTTCGAATTTTCAGTTTCTGTTCAAATTTTTTCTTGTTTTTTCTCCCAGAATTTTTCTGGAACACTTGCAATTGCGGGGATAGAATAGATAGGGATGGGGGCTTAAGTAGGGATTGAGATAGTGCTTTCACTGCTTACGTTGCAAATTCAACAAAAAATGAAGCAATTCAAAATGCGACTTGGCTGCATACATAGAACTAGTAAATATAAATTAAGTACCCCACTTACCGATTAAATTCAATCAGCGATGCTCTTCTACACTGTTGCCGTGAATTGCAAAAAATCAGTTGCAAAAAAAATGGTGGTGAGAACGAAGGATTGAAAGGCGAATTTGTATGGCAGTGTTACGACTTGATCAGTTATTTCCTCCTTTACCATACCCAACTCCGCTCCTCCCCTCCCCCCCCCTTTCCGACGAGATCTTATGCAAATACTGAAATGAATAATTGTGAGAATTCACTTAAAAGTCACTCTTTAAAAAAAATTTCTTTAATAATTAAAATTTCTCTGAAATAATTCTTTGCTCTAATCGACAGAATAAATGGATGGATTCTTTAGGTTATTGTTTATATCGATGAAACAAGAGGAATAGAAGAGAGAGAGAAAGAGAGGCGGAGGGAAAAACTCCCCGGTAATGTTATGAAGACAACCGGAAATATAATGAAATCAACTTGACACATTCTGCAATTACCTGTTTTGCCGGTGAACTTGAAATAGTTGGAATTAGCGCATTACTGGATTGAGCACTATAAACAATCCAAATAAACGCTTCCACCTTTTAATGTTTTCTTCTTTAAATATTTGCATTTCCCAACGAACGACGTTTATCATTGATGCACTAAATATATTTACGCTTAAAGCTTACTCATTTTCGTTTATTTTTGCATTTTGCTATGTGAACATTGTCACATTGCCCAAATGCACTTTTTTTAGTTGGGAAATACATAAAAACGTTGCTAAAACATTGCAATCAAAACTAAATCAAGTTGGACAGATTCTATAAAAAATGTAAGGTGCGGAGATTGGGCGGGGGGAGAGGTCAAAGAGGAGGAAATTGGAGCTTCTCCGTATACGCACTTCAAAGAGGAGAAAGGAATTATTGACTGTGCAAAAATCATCGGCCGATGACAAAATAGTTTTCATAAATGAAGCTCATTCAATCGTAAATACCATGATCATAGAAAAAAAGTAGTTTTTTTTATTTCGAATAAATAAAAATAATTTGAATAAATTTGCATAATAATATATAAAGTTTCATAGTTATCGAATTTCAAAGGCTGTTATTATATGGTAAAATGCATCGTGTCAATAAAACATGTTTCGCTCTTCTCTTCAATAATTTAATATTAATATTTATTTATACTTTTCGTTATCTGCAATAAAGCAAAAGAATTGTGCAATATAATTTGCACGATAGAGTCGTGGCGCCATTTTTTTGAATTGTTTATGACTTTCCCTGTGAATTGTTGACAGCTAAGCATTATCCACAATGTTTTCGAGCTCTTCTTTTTTTCTTCTTTATCGATATATGCGAAGATCATGTGTAAATTGTATATTCTCTTATCTATATCATCTGTACGATTTGAAGTTTTATATGCACAGCATTCATCTCTTACCATCGCTGTCTTTATAATATGCTTATTGGAAGCTGCGTAACCTCTAGAATACACCTCCAATTCATATACGTAAATTAAATTTTTTTTTTTTGCATGTAAAGAGTGGAAAATGATATGAGCCAATTTTATTTTATTTTTGTGGTTATTGTTTTCATTTTTCTATAGTGCACATGGCTATTGATTTAGCAATATCGATGCCGCTTAAATGTGTAACCACTAATGTTTACTCACAACATTTTAAATTTGCTCATCCGGTTACATCGTTTATTCGCCTCCATTTGCGTGCTAAAAGACAGCCGCCACATATGGTTTTGAAGATCCCATCGTATTCTCAATAATCATTCCGCTTGCTTTAAGATGTTTCATTGTCTTCTCATGACCAAATGTTGAGAAAATTTTTCGACTATTAACATATGCTTTTATGTTTCTCGTAAAGGTTGTACTTTAAAATGCGAATGGCAGTGAAATAAGAGACAGAATGTATAAATACTCGTATAACAAGTAATTTTTATTAGCGATTATCGCGTTAGCGTTGATAAGCATTGATGAACTCTATAAAGTAATCATAATTTCTCTTTTTTTCTCCTCCTTTGCAAACAGAAACTAGACCAATATCGTGATTGTGATACAATAGTAATGCACTATAGACATCACTAGCACTATCACACTTTCATTTTGCTTTAAAATATCGAATGAAATATATAGATGGAACATAGTGAAGTGGTGTAACGGTGCCGGCAGATTGTCTTGTCTTTTGCAAACAATAATTGCCGAATATTTTCTTCTTGGTTTCCTAAATGAATTATTGACTTTTTTGAATAAATATAAATACAAATAATAGAATGGTATTATATTTTCAAAGCTATTATATAGAAGCAAATTTATCTTATATTAAAGAGGCCTCAGTATGGAATTAGCTGTAGGACTATTCTTGACTACAATCTATCCAAAATATTAGATACTGAGCTGGGTGGTTCTCCTCATAGCTGATTTGATAGGTAATTCAATTTTTCAGCGAATTTTATATTGTTTTTACTGCTGAATATCTCTTATGTGCACTTATATTTGTTACATTTTCCTAGCTTGAATTATTCACAAAGATAACTATTTTGTATCAGTTTTGTTTTAATCTTCTCTTCACTAAGGTAGTACACATTGTCAGAGATAGAAAATAGAAATTTGCTGAATATCCGATGAAGGGCATCAACTTGAAAAGTCGGTAATCATGAACGGAAATCAAAATAGAAAAGAAATTGGAAATTAAGTTGGAAAAAAAATCTCACCTATGTTATAGCCAATTACAAATTTTTAAAGAGACACACAAAATCGGTCTAGAGTGTCGATTTCGAAAATCCAATCACATTAGTTCAGATAGGATCTATTCTATGGTTACTTTATATTTTAAACGTAACTGAAGAAATACTCATCTCACCGTTTCATATCTTATTGAGTGAATAATTTCTTAGCGAGAAACTCATTCAGGAATGAATAAAAATTTTGATTACTCACTGAGATTATACTGAAAACGGCTTATCAAAACGAATATTTCTGATGCATTTTTCGTCTATTGCTAATACTTGTAAAATAGTCAGCCCCAAGACGACTTAGGTTTCATGCCGATAATATGAATAGAAGTTATTTCCTTGGATAGGATTTTGATAGAACATCAACTCGAAAAAGGTCCAAATCATCAGTAGACGTCATGAGGTTCATGTAACAATGATTGAGCTTCATATGCCCCTGGTTGAGGTTTTCATTAGTTTAGAAAGCTTGACACAACGAGTAAATCCATCTACGAGTAACTTTTCTATCATTTCTGTACTCCTAGCTGACACATTCTTTTTGATATTGTTCAGCGCTAATCTCGCTGTTTTGTTCTGATGTTTTGTATATCAGGGCGTGCCTTTCTAAGCGGAAATGATCGCTTTTTTTTTTTCTCCAAAAATTTGAAGCATTTTCGATGACTTATTTCTTCATTCTTGGTTTGTTTATCATATTTGTTGCTAACACCCCTTTAAGAGTTTACAATTTTCATTTTACATGCTATTATATTTATTTTCCATAATTTCTTACAAATCTTTTTTTTTCTTCTACAAGGATATATCAACTCCATCCGTATTCCTCTCCCCTATTGTCATCTTCACTAAAATTTTCAAGACTCTCTCACTCACTCTATTTTGATTGCCAACGTTAGATTTCGTAATCGTATTTCTATTACCTAGATGTCCTGTTAAGTGCGTTATTTGATCGCAATCTCGATGTCTTTATGATCATACGTGAACGATTCGATAAGAAAACTATTTTATGCAGGAAAGCGATCACATTAAACAACCTTAAATTGTTCACTATTTGACATTTTTAAACTTGGGGAAGAAACAGCTGAGAGAAGGCGGAAAAAAAGGGGACGTTATGGTGACACACCTATTTCAATCACTCTTCATCAGAGATGCTGAGCATCTCTGATGATTTTCAAATGCTGAGCATAAATTGGTCTATATATAATAAAGTAATTTATGTATAGCTTTATTTCGAAAAATTGAAATTACACAAAAATTTTCTTCAATTCTTTTTTTAATATTAGCAAATTTTTTTAGTGAGAATATTTTGATTCAGGACTATATTTCTGAAGTTTTTTTGCATAACTTTGTTTTAGCAGCCGTTGCGCAAATATTCAAACACCCTAGCACACGTGCAAATCCAGCCTACGTGATTGGGAATTGCTCAGGATGGCCGAAGATCGGTTCACGCAACCGAAAATGGGGCTACAATATCACTCAACATAAAGCGCAAAATGCCCTTTCCAGTAAGAGAAATGATCATGAGCACTTCATAGGTTTGTCGAAAATTCGACCTCTTGTTTGCATTTATAAGGGGAATTTTGTCAGGATGACCCGAAATTGGCCAAGATGAGAGGCAATAAGTTTGAGTGACCAAAGAATATGAGCCGGTCTAAAATAAATCATTTTTGTGACCAAAAATTAGTCAGTATCAAGAATTATGGCCAGTTTCCGTCATTGTCTTATAGGACCAGGGCTTCATCTAGGTCTCAAAAAAGATGAGAAACTTTCATGCCTGCATTAGCAAAATGCAGCTGAGTTGTTGACTTGTTAACATTGCTGAAGCGATGATTTCATGGTGGTGATACCTAGGCTGAATGGGGGAAATACCTGAGCTGCATAGTAATATGGTATGCTAATAATAGTGAACTATAAATTTACATATGAGTTACATTTCAAAGTCTTTGTCTTATTGCACTTTTTTTTATTCCCCACATATCGTTTAAACATAAACAAACTTTGCAATTAGACATGCAATTTATGTTGTTGCTGTATTTCTACTCATGTTGAGTGAATCTTTTTTTCTCATCGAAATGAACATTCGACCTGTGTGGCAAAATTTGCACAGTTGTAATGGACCCATTTTCCTTAATGGAACATTCTTAATGGAATCATTCGACTAAGTTTTGTTTTTAACGAACTCAAAGCGCTCTTATAGGTGAACAAGTCATATGAGTGTTTTCATTGACTGAATTATAGGTGCTGATCACGAAAGTGTTCATCATCGAACAAGGAAACGTTGGAAGAAATATTTAATTTTAATATTTTTTCAGTTGCATCAAAGAGTAAATTCACTCCTTACTTCCTCCACATACCCCTTTCTCTATTCTCCGTATAGAAGACACTGATTGAAAACATTTGATGGTTTCAGCTACCGTCATTGCCTAACGTTTATTTCTATTGATGTAGCAACACAGACTGTTTTATGTTTTTTGGTAGCATCATCGCTCTAAGTGATGGTTGTGTTAGCTTTCGTTGATATGACTTTATGTGAAATATCTGATGATGTGTTGCCTATGAGAATGAAGGTCGATGCCGTATACAAAGAGTCTATCAAACATGGGGGTGTATCTATTCGATGACTAAGAGTACGTTTCCACTGATAACAACAACCAATACATAACTCTCCTATCCACATGACGATTCAATCTTTAATAGCTTCTCAATCGAGTCGTCTTCATCCAATTCAAACGCTACTATTTACCTATTTTGAATCGTTTCGATGATCACTGTTATATTTTCTTAGTAATAACTTACATTGAGAGTCATATATATGCGTTCTATTAAATGCTTAGTAAGCATTCATCATCATATTCACAGCTCATCGCATAGCACTAATTCATGTTCGACGATGCTCCTATTCAAGCTATTTCCGGCAAATAAATGTTCAAAAGAGAGAGAGAGAGAGTAACATTCGTCGATGTGAGTTTCCTACCTGGCTGAGGATATCTTAGCGCTATCCAAGGCGAATGTCTATAGTTTATTACTTACTAAAAGATTTCTAACGATAATGAATTCGAAAGGCATATAGGTGTATAGTTGATCGACGATTAATGTGCGCATTATTTTGTGGCTATCACGAGAGTTTTGCGATGACGGTGATTGTGGTCATAATCGCTGTTCACATTGACATTTTTATAACGCTTATTTCATATCCTTTGTTTTATGTTACTTACTTGCTTTGTCAGATTGATGTATAATTCAAATTTCTTTTGCATTTATAAGTTTTGTGGCTTTTTAACGTCTATTATAAAGTTCAATGAAATTTTCACTTGAAATTTTGGAAAAATTTTCGATGAAAAAAATTCGCATATGGCAATTTTAATTTGGAAAAAAATTTTCAAACCTATATATTATAATTTCAGTGTTAATTGTTTTGAGAAAGACAAGAAATGAGACCATATGGAGGAGCTTGACGACGAACTCGTTGAAGATATTCGGCGCTGTCCGGAGAAATTTTTTCCTCAATTTCTATTTGGTAAGTTAGAATTGCACACTTTTTAAACGCTATTTTCCTGTTGCTTTCGATGAAATCTCTGGTGAAGTCGTAGAAAATGATATACATAATAAGACATAATAAAACGCTATACATTATGTATAATTTATATATATATATATATATATATATATATATGGTTTGTAGCCTTAATATTGTGGCCTGCTGCCGATTCTTGATGGACTCAACCTATGACGTCATTTAAAATCGTTTGGAAAAAATTCCACTTGTCTATTGTTTTGAAAATTTTGCTATGCGAGATTGTCATTGTTACGCTTGTGATGGCATTTAAGAGTGTGAAAGTTTCGTCCATCTATACATATTTATCAGTGCGTTGATCACCGCATTCTTCCGGGTGGTGCAATTTCGTTGTGCTTTTATGTCAGCGTTGATTTATTGTCCAATTATTCATTGAAATTCTTCGAATGCGTTAGTTTGAGAGAAATATTCACCGATTGAATGTAGATAAAATTTTACTTTTATTCTCTTATCAATTTGAATGATCAAAGTGATTTCGGTTAAAATAAAAATAAAGATCTCGTCCTTTTTTTGCTGCAAAAATCTATATGATGTAATGCATAAAATGTGTCTCTATACCTCTTCTAGCGCTATCTTATCTGCTACTCTTAAGAACAGGAAGGGTTTAGCAAAGGGGAAGGGGATTACGTTCACTGTTGCTCAATATAGTGTAATGAAAATGCTATGAAGCTGTCGTTAGATGTTACTGTTATTTAAATATCAACCTCAGAACTGTAATAGTGAAGAGCCGAGTAATACCGCACTGAAAAAATGGCGTCATTTAAGATAATATTTACGAGAAATGACGTCATTTAGAATAATTTTTATGCGGAATGACGTCATTATAAAGTAATAATTCCCTTAAAAGCAAACAACGGAAAGAGTTTAATTTATCATCGTTATCATAATAAACCAATTTCAAAATAATCTTTTAGAGCATCTAATACGATAAGCTTAATATGTTTGTGTACTAAGTAAGCAAATCGGCGTTCCTGGTGCCACCTCAAAAATTTCCTGGTTAATGCGGCTTCATCTCTTCACTGTTCCTATAATATCTTTTACCGTTAGCAAATTGTTTGAATATCGGCTATTCGACTATATCTAGCTGTTCTATGCATTCATCAAAAAACACTATCTTATTTTTAATTGACTTCAAAGATTATGATAAGGCCAAAAATTGTGAAAATTCAACCGGAAGTTGATTTGTTTGAATCTTGCAATTTATTCCATACATTTTGAATTTTAAATTTAAATTTTGTTTGAATAATCATAATTTTCATGCAGTTAATAGTAGCAATGAAGCCATATATACCATTCATATCATACCATTATCATAGGTGTTCTTTACCAGTAATTAAAGATAGAAGAACTAAGGAATAATTTTTCATAGTTGAGTTGATATTTGAAATGTTTTTTTTTCTATTTTTGTTTATAATTCAAAAAAGGTCGAATTTCCAACTAATACGGATGATTCGTTCGTCTCTAAGGAGCTGCAATCGTTTAATGGATTCTACGCGTAACGAGAAAAATGGAGCAGAAAATAAAAGAATGAACTAAATATGGCTGCTACTCTAAGAGGGGATTGATGATCGCTGTGCAAAAGAGCAGCAGCATAGTCTCAAATTGTTTATGGGATAGCGATTGGATGATGTTCAAAAAAAAAAACAACGCTATGCTTTTTGCATCATAGTTCGATAGAACGTTGAGTGCATGCGGCCACCATTTTCATAGCTGAAATGTTTTACTTATGGGATAGTGAGAGGTTTTTTGCTAATTAAACAATTGCATATTAATCGAAGCTTAACTTTACCGACAGATAAATTACCGATAAATTCATACACCACATATTTGAGAACCACGGTAGTGCAACCGAAAATTCGCTGAACGGGAAAGAAGGGATGAATCGTGGGAGATTCATATTGAAGCGTCACGCTCGCATACTAACAATTAATCATTGATAGTTTTTCGTTGATATAATGAGTTTCATAACGCAACTCGATTGTCAAAATTCAAGCACATTTTCAATCTTAAACATCGATAAATGATAGCCACCTATGAGATAACTGAGGGCTGATAGCTACATGAGTTTCTAAAATCTCGAAATTTCATCCAACTCTGTCAACTGATCTTTTTTTCGTATAATAGGCGATTTTTCTGCAATAAAAACTCATAAATAAATAATTAAGCGTTGATTTTATCTATTTGGATCATCTTTTTGATTTTTGGATCAATTGCTACAGAGTCTTCGAGTTGTAATGAGACAGATGCAAATTAAAAGAAAATATACGATGAAAAATGAGTGAAAATCTAACCGCTTGTGAAATTTTGGCGAAAAGAAGAGTGTAAAATTTTTTTACTTGGTTGTTTTTCTCGAAAAATGCTGATAACCTGTAAATCTATATGAGGCTTGTGAACCTTATTGATAAAATTCGACATGACTTCGGAAAAATTTTCAAACAAAAGAGAAAAAATTAGAGAGCGCTATGAAGATGAGAAAACCCCACTAAATCTAGCCATAGTCCACATTTTCGTTGAATGATCGCTTGATTTTTTTCTGTTTTTTTTTTTCATCATATGAGAAAATTGCTTCTTTCACAAACGTTTGCAATTTGTCTTATTCCATTGTTGCACTGCGATTTTTGCATTTGTACTCATATGGAAATATGATCGATTTTTTTTCAACTTTTGTAAAAAAATAAAAAAAACATTGTGATAGTGTTTAAAACGTGAAAAGATCAAAAATTTGCTTTCATCGTGGTGGCAACGATCCAAAATTTTTATCATTCATTGTTGTTTTTAAAGCACATTATAATGCTATTTAAAATACAGTAAATTGTTTTGTGGTATTAGTTAACCTTCGACTTTAATTCACCAACTTCATTCTGACGGTGTCTAACCAACCGGCTGCAATAATTGTGGAACTTAGAAATTTTTTAGCAGCAAATTCATGAAAGCATCATTTAGCACGTGCTATTAAATGAATGTTTCTAAAGAGTATCAAGGATTATTCTATGGAAGATTGACTAATATAAACCTAAGCAAAGCTTTTTCATCATTTCTCACGTTTTGAATGAATCGCAATCTAACCGCATTTGAAGAACACACGATAATAATTTATTCGAATGTATTAGTTCAATAATCTTAGGCTATTATCACTTTGAAAAGTTTATTTAAATGCAGGAAGCTAAAAAAAACGCAATGCAAATATGGAAGTTTAGTCAGTGAGTCCCAAATTTCAGGTGCGGACACACTTAGCACGGTGGAGCTTCTGAATCGGCTCATACTCACTGAGAATGGCTATGATGTGGTCATTGATTGCCTCTCTTGTTGGCAGGTTTCTTATTCATCTTTTCTCTTCATATTCGTCCCATTTCATGCAAAAAAAAAAAAAAAAATAAAAAAAAAAAAAAAAAAAATCATTCTACCTGAGAAAGAAGCTTGAGAGTTTGTGGAATCATTGATAATTGGAACGAATAGTGGCAGAGGAAAGGAATTCATTATTTTGAGCTTTTTTATCTAAGAAAGTTGCAGTTACAACCTTATTTCATGTTGTAATGCTGATATCTTCATTGGAACATTCATTTTTGAGATTCCTATAGAAGTACGAAACTTTTATAGTATTAAAATAGTATAAAATAATTGCAATCATTTGTGGTCTATTCCTAATGAGTGCTAACCTCTATTTATTAGTTATTTCTTTATTGGTGTAAATATAAAATTTGTATAATTTAGTTACTATTCATGTGTGGAATTTTTTTTTTAATGCGCGATTTCTGAAATTGCCCTGTATTGTTTGCTCTATTTTTTCTTTTAGTCCTATCAAAACGATCTCGCAAGGTCAATATCGACATATTTTCAAAGTGCCTTTTTGGAGGGCACATGAGTCTCTTCTCTTCAAAAAATTGTGCTATTTAATCGAATCGAATAATAAATTTTATTAGAAATTTCCAAATATTTAAATAATTTGTTTTTGAATGTGAAAAATTATAATAATATATGCTTCCTACTTGTGAAAAAAATTTTCATGCGGGAATCTGTAATCTAGCAATAAGTAATTTCTAAAAGCACCAAAAAGAATGGTAAATCTCATTCATATAAGATAGTATTTACTACGAATTCATAGTCATACACCACAAATATTTATTAGAGTTGAGATTGTTAATAAAATGCTTCAATGTTCATATAAATATAAAACGAATACTATTTTCTGATTATTAATTAAATGCTGCAATTTTTTATGGCTTCTGAATAAATCCTCAAGTAGAATAACTGATTGATATTTAAGCAAAAATTGAACAAAATTTTCATGCATCTGAATCATTTATTGAATGCTAAATAAGAATATTTCATATCTCGAAATAATCTTTTTAGGATATAATTGGAGCAAATCTTTGCTTAGAGCCGGTGGCTAGTGAATTGCTCCATTCGGAGGAATCTTCAGTGCAATTGGCAAGTCTCTCACTTATCAATCAACTACTACTACATTCACCGAATCCTGTTGCAAAAATCCGCATACATCATGAACTAAAAGGTAAATAAGCATTTGTTTGTTTTTATTAATCGTATTGTTTTGCGTGATTCAGTTATGGTCTATTCTTTTGCCTGACGAGCTTAAAATTTTCTATCGGTAAATTGTGTTATAAATTCGACAGGAAATATTGGGCCGTGAGAAATCCCATAAAGCAGAGGCTATTTTTGCATAAAACAAGAGAGCGAATTGAGTGAGGCGATTGTGCCTCTCAAACAAAAAGCATGAAATCCATCAAACTTAAGTCGTTTTTTTTTTTAAATTTCTTCGCAAAAATCTTGTGTAGTGTTATTCTTGCTTATGCCCATTTCCAGGATGCTTCACTTTGCGCCCGGCTTAGATATCAGACGCTTATGAATGCCTAGTGCATATAGCTGCTGCATGTTTGAGTCAGAGAGGGGGATCTTTCTTGAACCGCCTGTTGATGATTTCGATCGTTGAATCGTTGAATCTTTTGATATCAGAAAATATAATTAAATAATCTTATTGCATAAAATTGTGATTTTACGGCACATAGATTAATATTACGATGTGCTTGAAATGCATGCAATTTATGCATGTTGAGCGTAAGTGCAGCTGCATGTAAAGAAAGGTAAACATTGACACATCCGTTAGCACAAATAGTGATTGCTTTATTCATGCTTCTCATAATATGATATCGCGTTTTTCACTTCCCTTTTGCTAGCATCGAAAGCACTTGGCAATGCTTTGTCCCTTTCCATTCATATAAGGGAGCATCCTTAGAGGGAAATATCTAACGATTTTTTTCACATTGATTACGGTTGTCTGGCAGTGTCTGAGGACTTTTTTGTGTGAATTCGATCGTCGAGGGCAGAGGGAGAGCGGGTTTACAAACGTTTTCGTAGAGTACGGTTGTCTGAGTTGTTAGATGGCTATTGTTATTATTGCCGAATATATATAAATATATATATATATAAAGTGGTAGAAGTTGTTGTCGAATATATTGTTTGGCTGCCAGTGGTAAAGTAAGGATGGAGGGATATGGGATTTGGACATAATTTTTGCCTGAAAATTTTCTTTCGAAAAATCAACTCGTAAGCAAATATTTCATATGGCATAATTCGTGGGAGTTGAACTCGTCATCTTGTTGATAAATATAGTACACTTGTGAATAATGCCGCTGTTGCTTTTTTTTTCTTTGTTTGAGGCGTCCACTTTGAAGTGTTTTCCCATGGCAACATTACATTCGCATTAGTAAATTGCCATAATGTGGCATTTGAGCATACGCAAAACAATCTGATATTCATTTATTTTTATTTCATTCCCAAATTTGTAAGTGCGAATTTATTTTGAATATCAAGGATATATCTCAATATAATGAGTGCAGCAATCGCTCTAATATTGTATAGATCGTTATCTGTCAACGACAATCTCACGGTGACCATTTCCACTCAGAAAGAACGTATGAAACGATATTTCTTACTTGATCGAGGAGAACCCTTTAATAACGATGATTAAGATTGTTCGCCAATTCGTTGGTAAAAATTTGATATTTAGGATTGATATTCTTTGATTGCTCTATTAGAGTTTCTTCATGATATGTAATTTGATCGGATGAAATTTCAAATTTAATCGTTGTTTTAGAGCTTCAGAGCTTTCGAGCTTAAGCACACAAATTTCTATTGATTATTCACAATTGTAGGTGAGGTTACCTGTGCTTGTAATTTCAACTCAAGTACTATTATAACAAATGCACATTATTTTAGGTGTTATCATAATCGTGTTAAAAAATCTCTAGCATCAATTCATATCAAACAAACAAACACTTAAATATGTGATGGGTTGCAATATAGGAGTGGGCTAGATGTAAATATTCACGTTGATTTATGCAAATTACGCCCGCTATGTTGTACATCTGTTGCGTATGCGTAATATGCGTGCAGACGCCAGAAGACAGCTGCATTATTTGCACTCACTAAGGACGTCTTTTATGGTCACTCGAAACCTTGAAAAGATTAATTAACTTATCGCACAATATATTTGATGAATTTGATTCTATAAGGCGCCCGTAGGATATTAGCTCATCTTTATGCTCATCTTTTTCGAAGCAAAAGGGGGCAACAATGAATTTTGTGAAACAGAGAGGAGATAGCAGAAAAAGGGAGGGGTAAAGGGAGGAGATGGCTTGAGGGAATAAGGCCACAAATATCGTCACCCTGAAAACTATTCCACGATCGTTGAAAAACATTGATCTAAATGCAAAATATGTTCGATTTCATGGAAGCATGATCATTCAATTTATGAATAATCGTGTGAGTAAGCATTTTTATGCAGTGAGCTTTATGAACGTTTCGGCTTCTCTTAGGAGCGTTTGTCAAGGGAAGGTTTTTTTTTTGCACTTTCTCCTTTCGTATAATTTTTAAGAGATGCAAAAATGTGAGCATAAAATAAACAAATACGGCGATTTTTTTTGTTCTTTTCATTTGTTCATTTTCATAGTTAAAGAAGATTGCTATTAAAATTCAATGATGTGATACCTTTTTTTCAGCTTTTATTGGCATTATATTTTCATAAGCATTGGTATGCATTCGAGTGAAATTATCGCTATATTATATCCATTTTTATTATGCTATTCTATCGCTTATGACTATATGGGTGGTATGGCATAAATACAAATAATAAATGAATATAAATATTTATGGTCATTTCATCTATAATATTTGGGCGTTGATCACAAAGAGCTAGAATCCTTGTAGATTTCCTTATGGGCCAATATTCCTCTATAAAATCTCTAAATTACTTTTCCTGCTGCATTGGCCAAATGGGCCTCAAAGAAGGTATAATTCAGCCTAATGCAATTCCTATGTCTAATAGAAACTACTCTTTCTCTAGCTGAGTGAACAAAGCTAGTCTGAGACTAATCTAGAATTCTTCTTAGTGAATATGATCAGATCAGAGTGTATGGAACGTTAAACATGATGATTTCCGAAAATTTTTTACTTGAGCATTTCCGCTTATACCAAAGATTTTACTCTATGTAAGTGTTGAAATAATCAAGTAATGAACTGTTAAATATGTTAGCAAGTTATTATCATTCTCCATCAATGAATAAGTTCGTATTTCCTCTTCGTAGATATTCGTCAGCTATTTCGCACTTTTTTTTCCATAGTCATTTAAAAACTCAATAAAATCATTTCAAGTTACGACTAATTTTGTTGACATTTATATAATCGATTATTCAAATGATTCGAGAATAGCGCATAAATATGGAAACTATTTGAGGAAAATTGACTGAGGTTTTCTTTGATGTGACAGAATCAATTAAAGAGGAAATTATTGGTTCTTTTACGTTTGAAGTGACCGCCGATTGGTTTTTCTTAAATATTTCGTTTTACTTAACCGACCAACCGGAAATCATTCACCTCTGATCGTATAGATTGCCTTAGTCGTTAGCAATTTTCGAGCATAGGATGGACGCTATTGAAAGAACTTTACGACCGACTCCACAAAATTGGTGCAGTTTTTAGCGTCAAATCTAGTCTTTCAACATTTTTTTTTTCTGTTTATTTGAATGCATTAATATATTGTCTAGTCTAATCATCTGAATATAAGCATCCATTTCAAATATTTACTAACTATTCAATAGTTCTAATTTTTTATTACTCAAATATCTACTAACATTTCTTTTGCCGATCTCATCTTCAATTTTTATGATGTACTACAACAAAAGCGTTACTGAACTAAAAGAGGGTCTTATAAGAGAAAAACTACTCATATTTAGTCGTCAATTCTATGACTTTTTTCTTACATCTGATTGATCATTTTGCATCTCTATCAAAAACTAAAAATTCACATTGCTAGAGCAACTCTTCACTTGAGGCCATTCTAAGGGATGAACGGTTATCGGTATGTTGCCTCCATTTAGTCCATTCTCGTCATGTTTGATTATCCAGCTTAATTCTACATTTGCAGAAAGAAAATCACTAATCATGGTTACTTGATTGCACTAATGCTGCTTGATCACTGTCGATGTATTCATGAGGGTTTTTCCGCCTAAGCTGAATATATGAAATGTCGTAAGTCATCTGCGCAATTGATGAAAGGAAGATGGAACATGGCGTAGATTTTCTATGGAAAATTTACACATTAGAAATTGAATTGACGATTGCACCGAATTTCTATTCCTTTCAATGCATTAAGTTTTTGTCCCCAATGGGGGGAGGTGATGAAAGATCACTAAAATCAGAGAAGTATCTATGTTGCTGCCTTATACTGCTTATCGCCTTAGGAATACTAGGTTTGAATAGCAGTATATGAAGTATATTACTTGGCACAAATCTCAAAAACTGGTTCAAACAGGAGTATTTACTTCCGGACGACCATTGTGAAATGGCCTATACCCCTTGGAGAACATTGGAATGTTCAACGGTGTTGGAGGCAAAAACAGATGATATCTAAATCGTTTAGTACTGAACTTCTCTTATGACTTTGATTTACGCAGCTTTTTTTTTCCATCGTCGTTTAGTTTCCTTCTTCTATTCTGAGAGAAATGCATTTTTTCATTACTGAAATATATTTAAAAATATTCAAATTTAGCATCGCCTAATCCAGTTTGAATTGCTTTTTGCGGAAGTATTCACTTGGTTTCCATAAAGTGAGCAGTGGAGAGTCTTTGAACATCGTTTCCTATTACCAAAATAGCAATTTCTATTCCATTTTCTCAACGAACTGTTATCGTAATAGAAATTCCACTTAATCATCACCTGTTTATGCCCGATGTGCATTACAGAAATACGCAATTTCTTTTCGTTTTGCCGCCATCTTTAGTATGAGGATTATTCAGTGAAATCTCACGCGAATAACATATTTTCAAAAACACCAATTCCTAGATTCTTCCTTTTTTTTTCTGATAAATTCCACACTGATGTTGAAGTTTGGCAAGTATCCAAGCGGTTATTGGCAAATATCCAAGCGGTTAAAGTAAAGCCAACCAAAATGGCGCAGAAACATTTAGTAGCGAATGATTTATGATGGCGTGACAAGCAGTCGTGATCGTTATGCATTGTCAAATGTACGTATCGCATCTGCAGAATATCGGCTTTCTTCTGGTATCAACAATCCGCACGCTACAAACATAAATTTCATATCTTTAGGGGCTTTATCAGCTATCCATGGAAAATGACGCTTTCCAAGATTCCAGGGTTTCCAGGATGTTTTTATGGGTTGAGATTGCCACCAGTAATCTATATATAGCAGCACAAGTTTCATGTAGTGCTAAATAAATGAATAAATAAATAAATAAATAAATAAATATATATATATATATATATATATATATATATATATACATAAAAATATACGTAAATTCATATTACGTATACGTAAAAATTCATATTCATTTTGATACCAACCATTTATTTATATTGCTCACTGAAGTTTCAATATATTGCTCAAGCTTAAATTTACACTCGCATCAATTTTTAACGAAGTTAAACTTTCTAATACTTTTTTTTAAAGCTTATAAAGAAATTCAGTAATTGTGTGTGCAAAAAAAGGCGACCGGTTGCTAAACGCATGACATCAACAGACGATGCATGCCCTTTGTATTCCTCAGGGAACAATCAACCCGAATGCCACCGTATCAAAACGCTTATCTACCCAACTTCAGAAACTAGGACAGAAGAGCTTAATTGCTGATTTAAACAACGGCTGGACACTATTGTAAAAAAAAATCAGTCTGCTAGTTTGTAGGAGATTTCGTCATTGAAAATATATTAAGTATATTATAGGCATTTATGATTTACTATACTGTAGCTTAATCAATGGAAGATGAATTGATAAAATGATTTGGCTCTATATTAAATTTATTCATATATTTAGTATTTTGGCAAAACCTTTTCCACGTTTTTTGACCACTTTTCATGTTTTCCAAGTTTCTTGCCAATTTTTTCAAATGGTCATTGATCATAAAAACAGTAATGCTGATTTTTTTGAGACGATAGCAATTCTTTATTCTTTGAAATTCTATATCTTCTCAAATATTTCCATCAAAATTTGGCAATGGACGTAATTTTTAGTAAGTTTTTTTTTCAAGCACTAAGAAATCCGTTATAATTAACCATCAGTATTTGACAATTTGAGGTAATTCTAGAGGTGTAATATTTCCCACAAATACATCTTTGATCATCGACTATTGACGATACATCCGCTGATCAAACCAGTGGATTAGACGACAAATCCGGTTTATTCGATTAGTCGTATTTTACGTGATGCTTTCACTTCCATTATATTTCTTCAGTTCAATTGTATGTTCACTTTTAATAGGTTCAAATTATTTCAACGTTTCCCAGTTGCTCATGGAAGTGGAATAATTCGATGAGTCGAAGGAGAACGGGGTGGGGTGGGGGGAGAGGAAGGGGGGAGGGGAGAGACTGATGGATGTTGGCGTTTCCCTTGTTTCTAGCAGCGACAATTCTCATGATTGCACGAATCAATCATTGTGCCGCCTGCTTAATAGGTTCGCTGAAAAGGTGGTAACAAAGAGATTGTTCCAAAGAGGTCTCAATGCTACGATTTGCTTTTTAGTTTCATTGTTCTTTATCGCTCTCTTTTGTGTCGTTTCGACTTCTTCATTGCTATAACATCGTTGAGCTTTGACGGCAACAGTCTACGCTCTCAGAATCCTCAAAGATAGCAGCTACTCGAGCTCGATTTATTTCTCATAACATCCTCGAACCAACCTACAACTTACCCAAATGGGAACCTAATTGCCTGGAAATGCCTAACAAGTGGAACTAACATCATCTGATGTAGAAGATATGCCGTAGTTCTTGATTTATCTCATATATCCCATGTCTTGCTGACCGTCGTTATCCTAACGTTAAACCATATAACACATCACATTTGTTGTATAGGGCATATAAAATGTGGATGTTTATAAGGCACGAAAGATGCTCATCTTTGACATGAATCATTCGACATCGAAACAAAATGCTTTCAAGAAATCGGTTTCCAGTCAATAGACAGAGATGCAAGTAATTGAAGTGTGGCTCAAAGAGAGAGAGAGAGAGAGAGGGAGAAAGCCATATTTCCCTGAAATATTTTAGAAAGATAATATTTAATATTTGTAAATATTTAGTTGCTAATTGTTAAATTTAAACTCATTTTCTAGGAAAATCCATTTATTACTTGTATGTTGAACTTTTTATACTAGATATTTCTAAATCTATCTCTATTTCAGAACTTCATATTGATGTCCGAATTGAGCAACTAAGGTAAGTGAAGTATTTCACATTTTTATTTTGATGCCAATTTCATTCATATAAACTTTTAAAGTTCGAACAAAACTGTCAATAAAAACCTTTTTAATCGAATTAATTATATTTAATGATCGAAATTTTCACATTGTGTTTTATTATTTCTACCTTTCATACAAACCTTAATTGATAAAATGATTTGGCTCTATATTAAATTTATTCATATATTTAGTATTTTGGCAAAACCTTTTCCACGTTTTTTGACCACTTTTCATGTTTTCCAAGTTTCTTGCCAATTTTTTCAAATGGTCATTGATCATAAAAACAGTAATGCTGATTTTTTTGAGACGATAGCAATTCTTTATTCTTTGAAATTCTATATCTTCTCAAATATTTCCATCAAAATTTGGCAATGGACGTAATTTTTAGTAAGTTTTTTTTTCAAGCACTAAGAAATCCGTTATAATTAACCATCAGTATTTGACAATTTGAGGTAATTCTAGAGGTGTAATATTTCCCACAAATACATCTTTGATCATCGACTATTGACGATACATCCGCTGATCAAACCAGTGGATTAGACGACAAATCCGGTTTATTCGATTAGTCGTATTTTACGTGATGCTTTCACTTCCATTATATTTCTTCAGTTCAATTGTATGTTCACTTTTAATAGGTTCAAATTATTTCAACGTTTCCCAGTTGCTCATGGAAGTGGAATAATTCGATGAGTCGAAGGAGAACGGGGTGGGGTGGGGGGAGAGGAAGGGGGGAGGGGAGAGACTGATGGATGTTGGCGTTTCCCTTGTTTCTAGCAGCGACAATTCTCATGATTGCACGAATCAATCATTGTGCCGCCTGCTTAATAGGTTCGCTGAAAAGGTGGTAACAAAGAGATTGTTCCAAAGAGGTCTCAATGCTACGATCTGCTTTTTAGTTTCATTGTTCTTTATCGCTCTCTTTTGTGTCGTTTCGACTTCTTCATTGCTATAACATCGTTGAGCTTTGACGGCAACAGTCTGCGCTCTCAGAATCCTCAAAGATAGCAGCTACTCGAACTCGATTTATTTCTCCTAACTTCCTCGGATCAACCTACAACTTACCCAAATGGGAACCTAATTGCCTGGAAATGCCTAACAAGTGGAACTAACATCATCTGATGTAGAAGATATGCCGTAGTTCTTGATTTATCTCATATATCCCATGTCTTGCTGACCGTCGTTATCCTAACGTTAAACCATATAACACATCACATTTGTTGTATAGGGCATATAAAATGTGGATGTTTATAAGGCACGAAAGATGCTCATCTTTGACATGAATCATTCGACATCGAAACAAAATGCTTTCAAGAAATCGGTTTCCAGTCAATAGACAGAGATGCAAGTAATTGAAGTGTGGCTCAATGAGAGAGAGAGAGAGAGAGGGAGAAAGCCATATTTCCCTGAAATATTTTAGAAAGATAATATTTAATATTTGTAAATATTTAGTTGCTAATTGTTAAATTTAAACTCATTTTCTAGGAAAATCCATTTATTACTTGTATGTTGAACTTTTTATACTAGATATTTCTAAATCTATCTCTATTTCAGAACTTCATATTGATGTCCGAATTGAGCAACTAAGGTAAGTGAAGTATTTCACATTTTTATTTTGATGCCAATTTCATTCATATAAACTTTTAAAGTTCGAACAAAACTGTCAATAAAAACCTTTTTAATCGAATTAATTATATTTAATGATCGAAATTTTCACATTGTGTTTTATTATT
>QEWY01000910.1:146451-195712 GCA_006503575.1 Baylisascaris schroederi | reverse complement strand
GATATATATATATATATATATATATATATATATATATATATATATATATATATATATATATATATATATATATATATATATATCAATGATGCGAATTGACCGAATTTAGCACTTAGCTAACATAACCTACTAGAAGGTCTGGAAAATAGCAGAAAAATGAGTCTTATACCTTCTAAAAAAAGTTACAAGCAGTCAGTTGGAATTTCATATCTGCATATGCGATCAACGTTGTCATTCGATTGCAGAACATCGTCCTATAGCTGTTACGTTTTATTTGCTACGCCCACTTTGCAAGGCAATGTTATGGCTTAATACGTCTCTTAGTTGTTTTTATATCGTTTATTCTACCATCGCCTTTATGGAATTCATCTTTTTACATTAATAGTTTAGTTGATTTATTAGATATTCAAATAAATTTTCACAAGTTTTTTGTCAAAAATATTCTAATTGCAATAAAGCAAAGGAAATAATCTTAATTTTTTACTAAATGATCGGAAATAATTTTCAATTTTTTTAAGGAAAAGTTTAACAGAAATATTAAATAGCTTTCTCAGGTTTATTATTTTCTAAGCATTAATCAAGATGTCGCTATTCATCTCGAATACTTCCCACAAAATTCACTAATCGTTAAGGAAAAAAACAATTGATTAATTAATTGAAATTAACTAAAATGTCCATTCCTATTTCTGCGAACAATTTGAGTAGTAACCATTTTTCTTTTCCTAATTTTCAATGCTTTCTCAAGTTGAATTCTTGAGAAATTCGCTTTTTTACTCCTCTTATAAGTCATCTCGTTTAATAAAAGATAACTAAAAGTTCTAAGGTTGGATTTGGCATCCGTCAACAAAACACAAAAAATCATTGTAATCTTTCTACCTATTCTCACTATTTTTGCTCACAAACAGCGTCAGCCATATGAAATTTACATATGAAATTCTACGATCATCGCATCTAACGTTGAGAGCACCGTTATCTGATGTGTTAACGGGTTAAAATATTAGACTTTATTTGCAGGCCCAAATCCCTTATTTGGGTTAAATTAAGGGTTTAAAATTTTCGAATTTAGGCATTATTTTGTTCATAAACGCAGAGGTAACCTTATTTAGAAAAAAAACTATATAAAGTATTACATTGTTCGTCTTTTATTTATATTTTATCACGTTTTTCTGTTGTTGATCTAGAACAGGAAGTTTTTCACGGTAGTGTTTCAAGTGAAGATCTTTTCCATTTTTGGCACTTTCTTTGTTCAATCGTTCGAAATTATTGCACATCTAACTTCTAATCTGACACATTAAACAAAACATCGGAGATTTTCAATTTTCCCATCCTAAGCAATAAAATTTTACGGCAATGTCCTAAATTTACTCATTGTGATCGAATGAAAAATGGAAAATAAAGGTAATTTCATTGTGGATGCAAATTCAAGTGCAAGTACTACACACATTTAATCATTTGAACAACAAATTTTGCCTCTATTCGTTACACAATTTTTCCATTTTTCTTATGTAATCTTCACAATTTGTATCGATTGTTTTCTGGAATATTTTCCGATAATTAATCAAAAAAAAATGTTACTAAATATTTCTGAAATGCAAATTAACTGTACTTTATAGAATCTATAATATTTTCACTTTAAAACAATTTGTATATTCGGAAATAAGTGAAGACTTTATAAAGAAATTTTAATGGCTTTTTTGATTAGACAATAATCATCAAACATTTAAGAGAGCATGTTTTTTTATTTTTATGTGAATCATCTCTCCATCAAAATAATCTTCTCTGAAGGGAATATTCATGAAATTGCTTTTAAGATGAATGCTTATCGACCGTTTCATGCCTCGATTAGTTTCAAATATCTATGAGGACAATATTTGATAAGGCGAAAATTCTTTATCTCTATCGCTAACGTATCCGAAACGCCTGTTCTATGTCAGGAAAGAAGTCGATTTGTTTTTGTTTTATTTATTTTGTTTGTTTTTTTTTTGAAGACATATTTAGGCGTTGAAATATTTTGAAGGATTTCAAAACAAGCCGACGCATTGGGACGTCAGATTGGAGAGCAAATTGATTTGTGGCATTCGGAGCGTGTGCAAAACTGTGAAACTCACTCCAGAGGTTTGCCTCAATTATCAACGAATGCCCCGCCCCAACTTTATATCATTGTTCCGATGCTTATTTTTCAATTTTTCTTTAAAAGTGAATCAAATTTTGATGCCGGAAATACTTTTCTTTTTTCCTAAACCCTCTTCTTTGTTTTCCTCTCTTCTCAATTGGTTCGAAATTAATAGATCAAAGAGTGTAATTTTTAGCAAAACTTTAGACTCCTTGCCAATTTTTATGTATCTTTTATTCTAGGCATATAGTGTTTTTACTGCTGTTTTTTGAAATCGATATAAATTTACTTTTCGAGGCATCAGATAGAAGGAAACTTGAGAGCTTAAGAAATTGAGCAGAAAATTACCGCAACTCCCAAATTTCGTTTTATGGGCTTTCTTTTTCAGAATATTACATGTTATGCCTGAAACAACAAAGAGTTCCTTATATAAGCAGCATTGTTGTAAAGTTACCTATCGTTAGCGTGATATATGCTATTCTATAAAAATATACTCTTTCAACATTCGGTCATTCGTTTATTTGCCAACTTTGCAAACGAACTACCGGGGAATGAGTATGCAATAGTGGGCATTTTTTAGAACAGAGGGAACAAAATTGGACAAGTATAATGCAGTCAATGGATACTTTGAATGGGGCTTATAATTATTCGAATTATTATCTGAATAGGTGATAAAATCAGCTCTATATGAACATATGAACCTATTACAATCCAGAAATCCTCAAAAAGTTGAATTCTTTTATTTGTTTTTTTTTTAAACATTTTGAGAAAAACAAAGGGTTTTTCTTTCTCTCCTTCTTATCTTGTCCTTCGCTAAGTTCAATCTTCTTATTTCTGATCTATTCAAGAAACGATCAAGAATATGTACAATATTAAAAATCTGTTTTCTTAGTAAGCATAATTATTTCAGAGTATGATCGTTTATTGCACGATCTATTCCCTAAGTAATTCATATTATAGAACGCACAAGTTCACTAGTTGAAGCAGATGATTCGGGATCGTTCAGTGAAGATAGCGAAGATGATACAATGAGCAGCATAAATGGACCAAGATCACCTTCCACTAATTCCGCAAATGTTAGTGTGCAAATTTATCAACGCAATTTTTTACATATTTTTTATTTCCAACCGTCTGACTCTGCTTCTTCTTTGCTTAAAGCGTTAGGAGATTTTTTGTTCATTAATCGCTCAATGACGTCATTTTCAGCTGCAAAAATCAATGTTTTACAGAAGAATTATACAAGCGATTGTGTATATTATTGTTCAAATACTATTATTTTGCCTACTCGTGCATTTTCTCATATTTTTTCTTGTCCTATACATTTCTTTCTCAACGTTACACTAGCTTATTGCCTATTCTTGTATATTTTCTAATATATTTCCTGTATAAAGCTATCTATCTTTCGCTAAATGACCATAATTTGTATGCGTATATAGAAGCTTATCCTGTTTTTATGAGATTTTTTGCTAATATAATCGTCAAATTTCTAAGCTTATTTATTCAATAATAAAAATCAACTTTTATCGATATAAAAACAATCCACTGGAAAAGCATTTTTCAAAATTTCTATGCAATTGAACATTGAGAAAATTTATTCCTTTTATAAAAATATTCGGAATTTCAATGATCTAGGTAGAAAAATTGTATGTGTAAACTGTGTGAACGAGATGGAAATTTATTTTATTTTATTTTATTTTATTTTATTTTATTTTATTTTATTTTATTTTATTCTATTTTATTTTATTTTACTTTATTTATTCATTTTATTTTATTCTATTTTATTTTATTTTTGCAGAGTGATGTAATGACTATACATCAATTGGACGGCAAATCGTCTGAATGTAATGTTAGTCAATCTGTATTGTAATAATTTTCCTTTACGTTCACATTTATTTGATTTAATGAAAAGCAACTAAATTATTCTTTGACACTCAAAAAATGATATTGGCAAAAAACAATTCTTTTTTTGGCAAATTATCGCACTATATATAATATCGATGGACAAAAATGAATTCAATGGCCGATTTTGGACAATTAATTGGTCAATATTGTGCAATTGTTCCTTTAAAAAGTTTGTCGTTTTTATCCTCTGCAATTGTGAAATATGAAAATTATCTATTTTATTATATTACTAAAAATATCCCCTCAATAGTTTATTGAATCAGTCCACATTGTCGTTGATTTCAAATGACGAATTCTTTTCTTTAAAAAAAAAAATTATTGCAGTCAATTTTCATTTCATTGCAGAACGAATTGTTTTGAAAAACGTTGCATTGCAAATCGATGATTTTTAATGTTTTGTAAATTTTTCTTCTTTTTTTTTTCATTGTGAGTGAAAAAAAATTCTCATTTGGATTATTAACATAAATATATGACACTCATTTTATCGTTATTGATGGAAATAATTCATATCGAAATAAAAAATGCTTATTGAGGATCGATAAATGGAGAAATGAATAAGTTGAAGCTCTAAATAATTTGCTTATATAATTTTTTCGATTCTATGCCTCATATCCTCTCTCCATCTGTAATCGCACCTGTCGTTCATTCTCGAGGAAAATGTTTGAGTTTTAATCAACTCTTGATCGATATTAATGAAGCATGCGCTCTCAGATAAATACGTTTATGGTAGATGGTTTCGATAAGTTTTGACAAGTTTATTCTATGCTTGAATGCTTTATCGATAAGCACAAATATTGTTTCAGAGTTCAGAAGATCCACGCTATATCGATTTGATGTTGGTACAGTTGATAAACGTCCTTAAAGACAAGACGGATTCGGTTTATTTGAAGGTCGTTGAGGAAATTCTCAATAAAACGTGCAATAAGGTTTCTTTCTGTGTTTTAATTATTGCTTTAAATTCGTTGAAATTATATCAAAAATGACAAAGCAATCAATATGTATTATTTTTACAACGCATATAAGCCTCAAAGGATTTTTACTCTGAATTATTATGATTGAATTTTATTTGAAAATATATCATTTGATGGGATTTATTACTCTCAATAGAAGTATAAATTAGTCCGTTGAGTACCGAATATCGAAAAAGTAGAGGGGTATTAAATAAATTATTTATCGAGTACTATCATTTCGTTTAAAATCCTCTAAATATACAATGGCATTTGCATGAAACGTTTTTAAGAATTGCAAAAGTTGTTATATTGACATATTTTTGCATTTAATTTCTTAAGCTAGTTAATTTCTTAAGCTAATAACACGAAGACTGATGACAAGTGCAAACATCTGCGGTAGCTGAGCGGTAGTGCACTTGCCAGACAAGCGGGGGTCGCGGGTTCGTCCCTGTCTGCGGACAGTGGAAATTAGTTGTCTGTAGGTAGAATTTAACTTGTGCTTTAACGAAGTTTTATAGCCAATGGATTTTTCATTTTGCAGGTTTATATTTTGTACAAAGATATGGTCGTTTAATTGTTACAAATAGGAAATAAATGAGGGAATTTCAGAGGGATTTCGAACAGATAATGGGGATATTGAAAAAGGACAACGGTGACTTCATCAAAGGTATCCATTTACAACGCTTTATATTAAGTGAATTTACCTAGAAGACTTTTTTGATTATTCTTAAATAAAAGAATAGATGAACGCCCTTTCGATGATGCACCGTTATCATGGTCAGTCAATGATAAGGCGCCAGTAATCTCACGAGAATGATAAGAAATGCTGCAATGAGCAAATAAAATAAAATTTGAAAAAAAAAGTGCTAGTTGTGCATTGAAGCGTAAATGAAAAAATTTTTTAAATGACTCTATCTGATGGAAATTTGTTTTTTTGAACAGAAAAATCCCTTAAAATTTCGCAAATATATATTTACATTACATGAATAATTTTTTCATTCTATAAACAGCAATGAACTTTCAACAACGATAAATTCTTTTCGAACGTTTTTCCTTCTAACTTCTCATTTTACTGAGTAAACTTTTTTCTTCTTTTTATTGCTTATCATGGCAACCTATTTTTGGTGTTCCGTCCTGATTAGTCAAGCTTAATTAAGCTGAATTTCTTATGTCCTCATATTTTACCCGACACCTGAAATCAAAAATAAACCTGAGTTCTAATTTTTTTGTTCACTTGAATTCCTATATTTATGTACAATTAGTTTTGAGGAGTACTTATGGGCTTATGTTAAATTCATTCCAATATATATANTTTATATTATTTATTACAAAAAAAACGTACCTACATTCTGATTTTAAGGAAGGACAAGCAGATTCAAAGAGGCTATTGAAGAAAGGAAGTAGCAAAGCTATAAATAATCACCGTGGTTATAAATTGGTGCGCAAATTTTACACCTTTTTTGCAAAAAGAAGGGATATTTTAATGAAATAAGCAATTCAATATGTCGTTCAAGTGGAAGAATATGTGGAGAGGCCAATCTTCGAAAAGGATCAAAAAATTTTTAAATTTCTTGAAAATTTATCAATTTTATTCGCAGTTTTGCGGAAGGAAAGTTTTCAGGTACAACTATAAAAACACCAACAGGATGCATGGTATCATTACCACCACTATCGCCTACAAAAGTACCTACTTCCCCTCCACCACCACCGCCGGTGGCTCCTCCACCTCCACCATCCACCGTTCGAGCTCCACCAGCTCCTCCTCCTCCGCTGAATTTGCGAGCACCACCACCGCCACGATCGGTGCCAAAACCACAAATCGAAATACCAGCCACGCTTAAACCGAAGTCAATGCCTAAGGAAGGCACTAAGCTCAAGCAGATTCAATGGACAAAAATACCTGCAGAAAAGGTAAATTTAGGGTTTGGCTGAGTTTAGGGTTGAAAATGAAGAAATGTGCTGATAGAAAGCTTGAAGAGTTTGAGGTACGCACTAAACTTTCATAATGCCTTTCTTAAAAGATCGCATTAAGATAAAATATTATTTGTCTTTAGAAGAAGCAATATTTTCAGTGGGAATTGTCCTCAAGTTCAAGGTTTAAAGGTTCTTATATAGTATTGTTGTAACCACAGTTGAGGGTATATTTATAGGTGGTCGATGCTGGCACAGAGAATATACGAAACGTTTGGATGTCGTCAGCTAGATTACCGGAAAATGGTTTGATTTTTTTCAATTGACCATTCATTGTTTCAATACTTTCTATGAAATATTTCGAAGTAATCTCCATTCGATATGTTTTGCAATAATATTGCCTAAATATGTAAATATTATAAGGTTTTCTTAACGAGTAATGAATTATTTAAAAATTTAAAAAATAAATAAATAATTCAATGGTATTGTATATTGATGGGATCGTCGAAAGCTTTTCCAACGAAAAGAAATATACAAATGCAATTTTCAATACTCAGTGGACTTTTTGTTTATTTAAAATATGTTTAATACAGCATTGCTGGAGAATGTTTACNATGTGGTGGATCATTAGTCAACGAAACGCCAAGTTTAGAGAGGCGATGCTCACGTAAAAATGAACAAATAAATCTCCTTTGTCATAAAAGAAGCTTCAATGTCAGCATTTTCATCAAACAATTCAAAGAAGGTTTATTATTTATAAATATTATTTTCATCACATTATTTGTTTAATCTCGAAGAAAAAAAGATTCTAGAATTTTTTTTTTCTTTGAATCACTTGAATCTATTAAAAATTTTTTTGTTTCATTCAAATGAATTTTCTCAATTTGTAAAATTTACTGCAAATATTGTCAAAAAAAGAGCACATTTTTAGCGTTTTTTCTTATGTGTTTTTGCAGTTTTGAACTCAAGATTTGCACGTTCAATTGGTCGCCTATATTTCCCACCTATTAAAACCTATAGAGTTATATTTTATCGATTTAGCTATTCAATTCGTTGAGTCAACAATCATACTTCATAAGCCTCTTTCAAAATGTCTTTATTTGTCAATAGTTATTGTTGCAAAAGTTTTACTCTATTTGTGAGTAATAGATTGATTGCTAGAATATATGCTTTTGTAATTCAATGAAATGATCAACCGGTCTCATAAATTACCGTTGCCGGACAACTCTTCTTCTTTTTTCTTTTTTTTTGTCGCCGAACCATAGATATTTCATCTTTTTTCGAGTATTTTGTCTGTGTTTCAACTAGTTCTATTCTATCATTTGTGCAAATTTTCCATATGAGATCATTTTACTTGTTGCGCGATGGCTGTAAAATAGAGGCAAATACTTTGTCACCTTTAAACGACTCTAATTTATTTCGAATTTGATGAATGCCGTCTAGTGGTGTCCATTATGTCCAGCAAGTTCGCTAAGGTTGGCTTCCATGCTTTCTGAGTTGAATCTATCGAAAATACAGTACGAGGCACAAATACAGTATCACATTATGTGCATGCATCGTTTAGATATTATTTGCATTATCAGCATGAGGCACATTGTTTCAACTTTACTCGCATACATATGTGGGTATGATGGTGCAAAGACGTCAGATGACGATCTGTTTCAGTAGATTTTAGGATCAAATTTTCTACACTACCGGGGAGGATACAAGTAAGGGTAAAGTAAGTTCAGAATGTTGGGAGTTAGGAATATAGGTATAACACCTGTATAAACGATATTAATTCTCTAGTGATTTTGTGCACAAAAATTCGGTCAGTGCAAATCACTGGGAAGTGTTCCCCTGTGATCATAGCTGTGAGAGTACTTGAAATGTCCCGAATTGTGAACATATTGCTTCATCTTCATTTGATAGTACTTTGCCTAATGCTACGAATCGTTCCAATAATATCTATATTATGTTGTTATTGACCACTCGTTTTGTACGAACAATTAGAGGGTATATTACAGGTGCGGCACAGGTAGTGAATTATATTCGTGAAGGAAGAGGTGATTTGATTGGTTTGGAAAGACTCAACTCTCTTATTGCTATTTTACCCGATAGTGAAGAGGTAATCTTTTAATTTAAGGAAGCGTTAATTGGCTCTTCTTCAATAAACTTTTCTTATTTTAAAAATAAAAATATTGTAGTATAAATATGCACAGGAAATTAATGAATCTTACGTTATTGTGTGATATAAGCTGCCATTCGTCCAATGTCATACTCAATGACATTTTCACGCGGTTAGGTAAACTTCACAATACTTACAGTATAGCCTGAGGCGATGTTTGAGGTAGGTCTTAACGAAACAAGACAATATGCCGTTCTTGGCCTATATAACAACCAGATTAGACAAAGTTATGTGAGTTTAGGTAAAAGTTGTATGAGTTCAGATAAAGTTTAGATCCAGTGTATATTGTTGGATGGGAATGATGAAGGAGACCATTAATGTTGAGGAAACCACTTTGAAACTTGTTCATTATTTATCGTTTTCTTCGATTCATGGCACTTTAAAAGAAGGGTAGCCCCATTTCGATGGGCCTTAATAAAATTATCATGTTTTATGACAATTTATGCTGTTGTTTTTTTTTTTCTGCAAAAATGGTTATATACAAATATCCCCTTCTTCTACAACTTGGATTCATTTAGAATCTCACTTGCTTTCCTCCTCATCCAGAATTAAAATTGATGTCGCAATATATAGAAAGCTTGTTGTCGCAAATTGTTTCCTCGACAACTCATAGAGGGGCATAGAGTTGCCCAATTACAGTCACTCTTATGCATAGGAAACAGATACATATGTATATTACAATGGGCATTATTCTATGATATTATGAAGAGAAACGGCACATCGATAGTCTATTGTTCTTCAGCCTCAACAATGCAATTCGGGTGGTAATAGTGTTTGCATAGATAGACTTATGTTTGTTTGCTTAGACATGATACGCCGAAAGTGATTTCTGCTTTCTTTTCTGTCGAAATGATATGCAAAAAGCTTAAATCATACCATTAGCACACAAATCTAAAAGGTAGTGATGGTCTGTGATCATTGTATGTGTCACACAGATGGACATGCTTTTATCACCAGAAGCTGACCCATTACTCTTTATCATTTTTTGAAATATACTATCAATAAACGATCGTAGTGAAAATCATTTATGCTTCTTGGCCTTGAGTTAGCACCCCTAAACGATAGTTTATTGTTGAATATATTGTGCTCATGTCATTAATAGCGACTGATATGAGGTATGGTTGGGTATGGCACATGCTGTGGATGGGTTCAGCGCCACTCAAGTGTTTTGGGTTAGGGGAGGGCAGGGGGGAAGAGGAGAAGGGAGAAGACGAAGGCAATATGAGGAAGGTGTCTAAAAGATGAGTATCGGACGTCTGAACAGGATGCAACCTTCAATAGTTTCCTTAGGAGCTATTTTCTCTACCTAGGCGTCTGGTAATCGGCATCTAAGCATCATTGTTGATCAGCATATCGAAGCATTGAAGATAAAAAAAATGACATAATTTGATTCACTTTTAGCAATCAGGCATTATTGAGTTATCTTCTCTTATATCCGGCCTAACTTTTATGAGAAAACTTTAACTGCAACTTTAATTGAGTAAATAATTAGTCAATATCTAATAATTAAATAAATAACTTATTCAACGAATTGCTTCGTAGAATACCTACAATGCCATCGATATTCAAAGATGACAGTAAACAATGATATTTTGTGGTTTTTGTGGTTTATCNAGTTGTCAAATATTATCAGAAAGAATTTTACAAGAAGGTAATTGAATATATTTTAAAATAAATTTTAGTTTTTTTCACTAATTTTCACAATTTTTGTTGTAATTATTATTTTCAACAGCTTTCTATCTTAGATATCAGTCTTCTTCTTTTTCGACTAATTTTATTATTTCTGCTTAGAACGAACTATTTCTAGACTGCTTATTTCCGTTAAAAATTCCCTTAGATAGTTTGAATAAAATAACGATTGTATATTATAAAATAAATAAAAATACAATTATATTAAAAAATGTATAGATAATTTGAATGTTATAATGATGAGGGATTGCAGCAAGACGTTCAATGTGCTGATGGTCTTTCCGATGAGTTGAAAACAGTGCCATCGGCAGCAAAGTAAGTGTTTATCGATAGCGTAGAAAGTTGGATTTTTCTTTTTATTCAAACAGTTTTAAATGACATAAGTAAATTCGTACATTAAATTTTAAAAAACGCCGAGATAATTATTAAGATTAGTTGATTTTGTGCAAATATAATATAAATATGGGGAATAAAGCTTTAAGGGGAAAATCGTTGATTGTCTCAAATAACAGTTTTTGTTGGAAGTTTATTAGTTTTAATTTATTTAATTAAATTCTCGAAGAATAATTCAATAAAGAATTTATTACGAACAATATTTTTACGTAAATAATTTTATCTTTGAGTTCTATTTAGGTTATCATTGGAAGGTATACGTACCGAAGTGCGTGCACTTTGTGATAGACTTACAAGAATTGAAGATCAATTAAAGACGAAAATATCGGATCCATATTTTGAAGGTCTCAGCATACATTTCAAGGTAATCTCTATTTAATTTTAGCTCATTTCTTAGTTATCATTTTTATCACTCATATTACCAGCATAGATTTCAAACTTATTGAATTTGTTTTGATAAACTTTAATTGAACTTGGCTCTATGCTTCATTAGTTTTTTCTAATGAAGATAAACTTATTGAAGTGATAATTCGACGAGGAAATTTTTCGCATAAATTGTAAGTTAAATCAACCTAAAATATATAATCCAATTGAAATATACATTTTTTTTTGAAAAATTTGATTGTTGAATTTAATTTTCTTTGAAGAAAAAGATGTTTTTTTTAAGGAGGCACAAGAGAAGATGAAGGAAGTGGAAGAGAAATTAGAACAACTAACTTCGTTGATCGCTTATCTAGCATTCTACTTTTGTGAAGAGGAGAAAGCATTCAAATTGGAGGAATGCTTCAAGATTCTTTCGACTTTTGTCTGTCGGCTTCGTGATGCATTACGAGTGAGAAATCTTTATCAATTCAATTTTATTATTTATGTCCATTAAAATAGAAAACATTTCAATATTTCTATGCACACATATATACAATGCTATATATAATATTTTATTATTAATGAGGAGTAATTTAGTTATATGCCATCGAAAATTTGGCTTATGCTTAGAAGATGAGATTATCTCATACCCTAACGCTTGCTTATGTGATCCTTTAGCTTTTCTCTCTTTTTCAACATTCTTGTATTTTTTCTTTTCTTTCCTGGATTAGGTTCTTGCTTTTTTTTTTTTTAATTGGATAAACAGCCGAATTATTTCTCGAATAAACAATAATATTGGCGCAATTTTAACTTCTACCAAAAAGGTAGACAGAATGTGGAATGTGCATTGCTGTATAGGAATTGCCCGGAACAGAATGGAATAGGAATGGTACAGAAAAAACTACTCGATATTTAGACGCTTTGCCAGCATGACGAATTAACAAACAATTAGGCATATAAATTGGAAGGTATTCTAGAAAGCCAAAGGAGAGCCAAAAATAGCAAGGAAGAAGAAAAGAAGCTGGAAAGAGCGTAGAGATGAAGCAGGAGAACGATAGAAGGACAAATTCTTCACTCCTGTAGCGCTTTTTCCTTTTTGTTCTTATCGGTTTGATTTGTGCTTCAATTACAATCATTTTCTAGCCTCTGATATTAGCAAAAGAATGGAATATCGGCAAATAAGCGTTTCCATCAGAAATATACAACGAATAGGATTGCATCTGATCAATGAAAGAGTGATCCATAAAAATAAGAGATTTTATTTTATTCCCATCATAGGATAATGAAGAACGGCGAAAACGAGAAAGAAGAAGTGAGCTACGAGTATTGAATGCGCAAAGCAATCTTCAGCATAGCTCTTCTAATGTCGATCTATCGAACAATCGGCTCTTCGTCAACGTTCTTCAAAACGAGTAATGATTCCCGTTTATTGCATTTTTATATTTAAAATATATATCCATATCCACTAAATATTAGAATTTTTTTGCAGTTTTCTAAATGCTCTACTAAAAGAAAATGTCTATAAATCATCATTCCTCTTTGTTATGCATTTATATGCTATTGTATGTATTATTCTGCAATTATTAATTAACCGGATGCAAAAATCTAGTGAATATCCGAGTCGTCCAACTAATAAATTCTAAAACTCTACGCAATAGTTGAGAAGTAGAGCAGCCACTGGGCAAGTGGAAGGTTACAGATTCGTACCCATCTGCGAATAAAAGTTTCATTGGTAATTGGGAACGGTGATTATTTGCTGAGTTGTTTATCGTTTTAATGAAACTCATAATTCCTCATAAGAATGCTTGCAAGAGCGAATTCGACAGTGAAATATTGAAATATTATTGTAAGAGATTGATAGAAGTTAATAAAGAACATCACTCTGCATGAAGAAATTAACCAATAGCCATAGATGAATTCATATGCAAATTGTTGAACTTTGATAATTACCGTTCTATTTTTATTTGTATTTGTATTATAGTGGAGGAATGGATAGACATATGCGAATACGTTCTAAAGGTTCTGCATTAGGCAGTACTCCGAATATAAATATCGAAGGCGATGATTCGAGTAGCGAGAATGAGATGAGGCGAACTATGGGAACGATCCACTCGAGCAGAAGCCTTCTAAGAGCAGATGAAGAGGTGAAATAAAGCATTGAGACTATCGTTAAGAAATTTGTTGTATATAACATGCGTCACAAAATGACCATCTACGCCATATTTCTTAATAAAAATATTACATATTTGGGCAGAAAATTTTTCTACTTTTATTTTTTCTAAATGATTTTTTTTTGGTTATTTTCTTGACTGTTTTTTTTTTCTAAAATTAATTGAATTTTATTTTCCCGGAACAAATTTCACTTAGTAGTTAAATTATCGAAGTGAATTGTTTCAGGGAGAGCAAATTTCATCGATTGTACGATTAAGACGGCAATCAAGACATAAAAGTGATGTGTTTCTCATTCGAAATAGCAACAATCTCGACGACTTCTTAGATGCAGCCGAACAAGTCGAGAAAGAGGCAATTCGATGCTCCTCTGAGGTTTATTTTTAAAGTGTTTCATTCAGCATTCATCCCATTATTGAAGAACTTCAAATAACACTAAATTCTTAATGAACTTTAAGGATCTATTCAAAAATGCAGCAATAATTATTTCACATCGTTCGAAATAATTCATGAAGATAGAGGATTATTTACGTTGAATAATATTAATATTTTTTTATTAGTTAAGAAAGCTTGAAATATGAATTACTAAAGTTTTATGCAATCATAAATCAATTTATATCTATATATCGTTGATTTATTCGTACATAAATTAATTTTTCTCGGCGAAAAATATCAAAGTTGGTGTATTTGGTTTTCATTTTATTGCTTCATCTTTAAAAATCTCTAAGATTTTAAAATATTCGAAAAATTATCTCTTCAGAGCGTTTGTGGATGAAATTTGATTAAGAAAAAAGTTCATTTAAAGTTTTATCAAGGTTGGAACTCAAGTTTTAAAAAAAAAGTTTGTTTTATTGCAATTGAAGTAATTTTTTTTTTCGAATATTAAGACTTGAAATAATCATAAATTTGCTTTGAAAAGAAGCTTCTGAATGCAATGCTTAGTTTATATGGCATTTTACCACTATAAAAAATAGCTATGAATTACACCATCTTAATGTTTATACTGTTTTATTGTTTTCTTGTTGATTGCTGTGCTTCTTTCATTCATTTATCATTTAACGTTGTATTGAAAACAGTTGGATGAACGAACTTGAACTTTTTAAGGAAAAGAGCAAAATTACTTTAAAATCTTTCTGCATTTAAATACTTTTGTGGAATTTTTTTCCTTTTCAGAGGCATTCACTATTGTTGGAAAGCAGTAACGAACCACTCCAAGAGGTTCTTATTGATATACCCAACACGTTACCACCTACTTCAGGTAAACATCATGATTAGTCCCAAAATATATATTAAAAATATTTATAATTTTTGAGATATCGTTTGCAAAAAATACCTAACGCTGAGCGGCATGCATAAGCGGTATTGGAATCTACTTTGAAAGCAAATAATCGGATTGCTTTTGTCAACATTCAGTATTTACTTCTAATGGCATTAACCAATAAGTAATAATTGGTGTGACTATGACGAGAATTGCTGCAAGGAAGTCCTTCTCTAAGAAGATGATTGCAGGAAATAATTCCATATTTCTGATCCATCTCGAAAAGTCACTTCAGAGGGAGTGAACAATGTAATGTGCTGATTGTTGATAGACAGTTGCTTTTTTTTTGCTTGTTGAAAACATTTCTTATTGTAGTGTACCTTAAGAAACGGCATAGAATAGGCTGTTTTATTTTCAGGAAGCGTATCATCGGTTGACTCATCGCCGTATGCGAGAACAACTCACGATGAGGGTTTCGAATCGGATAAAAGTGAGCAGAAATCCGTTGAAGTGACTCCGACTCCCAAACCCCTTACAGCTCCGACTCCGATCGCGGCATCACCACCGGTGAGGGTGATTGTCGAAAAGGAGAAAAAACAAAGCAGTAACGCTATCGCTACTTCGTCGTCATGCCCTGATAGTGGTAGCAGCATATCCCCATTGAAATTGCGCACAGCACTCAAAGTTACACGCCCACAAAAAATTGAAGATCAAACCAAGAAAGGCACAACGAGAAGTCATAGCGCTGTGCCACGTGCGTCGAGCGTTGCAACCGGAAGTCGCGATATTGTAGATCAGAATCCGGCAATGCAAGCTCATGATTCTACAGTGAAGTCATCGATAAGAAGTAGTTCAGTATCAGTACCAAAGCAAAAACTTGCTTCACTACCGCCAAAGCCTCAGAATGCCGTCAGAAGTCGACATCCACCACAAAACAGCCTTCAAGACGATCAGTCTCGTCATTGCCAAAACCTCAGACGATGCCTTCAAAGATGACTTCACCCAGCAACGGAACACCGAAGCGGCAACCACTCACCAATATGAACAACTTGTTGGCAGACTCTACGAACACGTTACGAAATGCTCTGCGCTCAACTCACTCACCGTCACAACGTACAAATTCCTCACTACGGCCACCTTCGACTAGTAAACACATGAACAAATCATCGGCTTCAGCTAGTCGTGCATCATCGGTTGTTACTCCAAGAGATGGACGATCTCTTGTGACATCCAACAGTGGTCGTTCATCGTCAGCGATAAGAGGTACAACTCGCCAATCGCCGTCAACCGGGAAGGAAGCACGTCCCACATCGAAAGGAGGACGGGTATTTGACGGTTCTACTCCAGCATCACCGATTTATGCACACCCTCCTGCTGCACGTGCGAGAGCTCCGGTAGCGTTAGCTCATCCACCAGCGGCACATGCACACAGCCAGATAACTGCGTCGCATCCATCGCATCCATCGTCGGCACGTGTGCGAAGTCCGGCCGTTCAGCCGACGGTACATTCAACGTCAACTAGTGCACGACCACCACCGAATCCTAAACCAGCTCCCGGTTCATCACCTCGGTCGATCAAGAAGCCATTGAAAACATCACCACAATCCACTTCTTCACCATCGACCAACAATGCGGAAAAGCAGAAGCTTGCAATGAAACGTTCTGATTCCTGTAGTACCGCATCCCGTCCTGCACTCATCAAAACCGGTTCAATAACCAAACCTGGATGGAGGTAATCAATGTTGCTACTATGCAATAACTGGATTGTACAGCAAACCTTGATTAGTGAAAGGGGTGGGGCAACGGGGAGAGGATGGGGAAAGAAGATAAAGTGAGAGAAAAGGGATGAACCATCGCAGAAGAATTGTTGGGTTGCGACTAGAGCACGACAATGTTAGTCAAATTGTGCCCTTGTTTCTGGCTGATCTCTCGACACCTTCCTGTATAATGGGCTCCTTGGTTCTGTCACTTTAAAGTCAGATGACATCGAACATTTGAAGCTTATTGGTGTGTTGGGGGGAACATCACCACACAGCAAGTTTCCCGATAGCAGACACTGCCGTACAGTCCACTACTCATTCTGCCGGTTTTATTTGTTCTTTGTAACAATACGTGCCGTAGTGCTTCGAACGAATTTTTCCATTCCTCGAAATCTACCTACCCAACTTATATTCCCGCAATTTTGATTCAGTTCTTGCCCAACCATACGGATACCTCTGCACGCTGATCAAATTTTCTATCTTCGAAATGCTCCTCAGTGGCCTTATTTCACCTCTTTCTTTACCTGGCCGTTTCGGATTTCGCTCGATGCAATACGATGTTCATGTGTGTACATTTATCGGAGAATTGGGTTTCTTCACATAGCTACAATTCATTTATTTACAACATTTTGTGCATAATATGTTATTGATCTATTATGTGTGCTATAAAATGAGCCTCTCGTTATTGTTACATAACTCACTGACGATTCTAATGTTGACGTGTCCTCAATTAGAGCAATCACCTTATATACTGCTTATTCTCAATTGAAGGAAAGATAGGCAGTGCTGAATCTTAAGCAACTACACTGAGCAACACTACGCAACCACGCACAAAGATGACGGCTGTCAACAAGAGGGAGATATCAAACATATCTGCCATCACCATTCCTATGCAATTTTTTCGAGTTCCAACTTGCTAAAGCACAATATTGAGCCATCACGCATATAAATGGTCAGTGATATTTACAGTTGTTTTGTCGTGAACCTGGAAACCTCATAGTCGAATCAATCTGCATAGTTTATGGTATATTAGAAGTCAACTCGGCCATTTCTTGATCACTTTGCTTTTCAAGCATTTCTCGATCCGACTAGTTTACCACAACAAGAATGGAAAAGCACGTATTGCGCCAATCTAATTGGCGTCTTATTTAAATGTGCTAAAACACTTTACGAATTATTTTCTTCCATGAGCTTTCCGAATAATTGAAAAACAACACAATAACAATGAAGAATAATAGGCCTTAACAACCCTTCATATAGAACGATAAATAAATAAATAAATAAATAAATATAAATAAATAAATAAATAAATAAACGTTAAACGAAATCACAGAGAATGAGGAAGAACATAATATTTGCAACAATAAGGCGACTATTGTGTTTAAATGTGGAATAGAATCAAGGTTGCATAAGAACCGTAAATCGATATAATTTAACTCAAATCATTAGTAATATTTAGAATAACCTTATAAATAATATCCTTAATTTATTATTTCAAAATAATGTGAAATCTATTTCTTTGTAATCAAATATACGATCGAAATAGAGATAACTTCAGGTGATATTTGAACTTCGAACATCACAAAACAAATCTACGAAATTTAAAGGAAATTTCACAATACGGAGAAGAACGATCATTCGATAAACAATCAACTGAGAAATCCAGATACACCTTAAAACTCTAAATAGTTACCTCCCAATCCAGTTCATCTGTGTTGTTCAAATTCAATCCCCTTTCCGAAATAACCTAGCAAAAACTCCCCTCCTTCATTTCAAATTCAGTACTCCCTTCTCCTTGGCTAGGAGGTAGCCTACAACCTCCCAAACCCCTGAAGGCTGAATTTAGAATTCCATTTTACCTCAGTCTTTATATCACATTGTCATGTAAGAGACGGATTAGATCAAACGAAAATAAATGAAGAAAAAATTCAGACGAGAATTTCAGATGTAAGCCACGAAGAACGAAGACATAAGCAATTCTTTTCTAGGACATACTCCACACCCTTCCACCCTTCTAATGTCGGAGTCCCCTTTCTCCCATCATCTGTACGGCGAGCGCCTTCGTCCTACTTGGCATACAAAAGAAGTTATAACAAAAAACCATGTAAATGAGGAATACTTTAGATCACACAACCAATATAAGAAGTGAATAACGATGAATAAAAGCTGCATCAACAGAGTAGATTTGTTTTGAAATATTACCAAAAATTTCATCAATCTTTTTTACTTTGCAGATTTTAATGGAAATATCACAATATTTCAAAGAATCCATAAATATAAAAACAAATAGAGTGCAATTATGCGGGAATGGTGAAACAAACTTAACAATGATAATCCGAAAGACAAAGCATGACGTTATATTAAGCAACATCCCATCAACAAACTCTGAACACGTTCCCTGTGGGTAAGCTCTTCTAACTATCATACGAATGCACCAAAATGGGCATGCGGACGCAATTATATATAAACTCCACTTTCATGAACAACACTGCATCGTTCGCTGAGATTAAAAGTTAATGCCATAGAATGTAAGAACATGGATCTGATGTCAAAGGATGATACCAAATCCACACTCACAATCCAATTAGCCGATAATAATAATAATCGCACCTGATTACCACCAATACCATGACAAACTGTCACTCCCGCCGCCTCACCAGCACCACGTCCCAATGTGTCCACACATTTCGTTGTGCTCGGATTCTTAATCTGCAATTAAGAACAACTCAACGAAATATTTCATACTGTTTTGTAATGACTGAACTGACAATGCATCTCTTCCTTGCAATCACTTCCCTCACTTCGAACACTTTGACGAGTTAAATTTGCTTCCACGAGGATAGCGAGGGTCGATTGCAAATGATAAGGATGATAGGGACGCCGATAATCCTCTCCCATCATTAAGAAGTCTTTATCACCTATTGCCAGAAGCAAACTTAACAACTTACTGAACGATGTGGCAGTCAACAAACTTAAGAAAGCTTGTTGGAGGTTAAAAATTTCCTATTTGGCAGCAGCTCATCAAAATAAGCCACTCTTGAGAAACTTGAAAGCGCCTTATGCAAATGCCTCGGTTAGGCAAACTGCTTGCCTAAATAAAAGAACTAAAACAAAATCGACACTCAATATCCAGAAAGAATCATTTCAAACAATATGCCATGTTGCAATTAAATTACACTTAAAACCACAAAAGAACTCCAATCTAAGATTGAATCACCTGGCCAATACTCTTGAAACCTCTGGGAATAGGTGCTTCCGGATAAATATTATCCAGATACCAACGGAACGAACGACACTGTAGATTCTCTCTAAGTGCCTTCCTGTCCGCGAGATCGCCGACATCCACAGATCTTGCAGCTGCAAACATCGAAGTTCCCTTCTTTTAGGCAATGGCACATCAACTTTGCAATAACAGTTCATCCGTAGTTCAAATCAAGTATGGCACACAGCTACAATACATTTTTCTGAATGATATACGTTCTACTTCCGCCTAACTATACTCTTCAAGGGACAATCTTAAGCCTAAGCCTAAGCCTAAGCCTAAGGCTTCATTTTTCCCATATCGATCTATTTTTTGCACAAAAATATTTTCCTTTAATAATATGCAAGAATTCGTTTTGATGAAGTGGAAGTGGAACGGTGAAATAAAAAGAAAAAGAAAAATCTTACCAGGGACCATTTTGTAGAAGAACTCTTTGTACTCATCCATCCAAACTTCTGCGGTGCGAGCCGCATTATGATGGATCACCTTTGCAGTGCCACCAGGGAATGTGTAAGGTGTCTGCTTCCGGAATACATGACCTACTCGGGAGCAAGGATGTATTTCTAGACTTCCGCCACACGTCCATACCTTTAATAGCACTTATTCAGCAAAGAGGCAATCGAAAAACCTATTAAAATACGAGAAAATCGAAGAAAAATACATTGTCCTAAACCTCATCAGTGTCATTGTAAGAAGCAAATATTTTGGCAAATAATCTCGGAAAAAACATTCGGCTTTTGATACAATAAAAAACCCATCCAATTATTTCAATATATGATTAATCCAAAAAAAAAGAAAAATAAACATCTACACATACGTAATCTAGAATTACACTCCCAATACGCATGAAACTTCAATGTGAATTCGAATGCGACTTACTCTAAATGAGATTTCGAGGTTTTCACCACCCCAAACTTGCATTCCCTCATCGTAAGAGCCAATGTCATAGAAGAATTGTCGATCGATAGCGAACAAACCACCAGCTATTGTTGGCGTCCTTAAATGTCATTCATTGCGTGAGCATATGCCATCACAAATCGTTGTGTATTCCCTTTTAAAAAGAAACACAAACAAGTTTACACAGAACGAATGACAACATTTCACTGCAATCAAAAAAAAAAAAAAAAAACTCACTAGACGCTCTCTTTTCTCCTTCAAGATGTGAAGTTGTACAATATGCTTCCTTTTTATGTGAACAACAAACACATCAAACAAATACTACCTAATCTGTGTTAAAAAAAAAGATTTCTTCTCATATTTTTGCGAAGCTCTTTAATGCTTAAAATAAATCCAACCAAAAATCAACCTAGTCCCAAGTACGTAGGCATCATTACGCTCAGAGCTACCTATTCGAGCAAAAGTTGAGACTAGGAATTCTAAGCAGAAACTCACTGTATTGGTGCGGATCGATCGTGATTACGCCTCTCCATCTCACGTTTTGGAACCTAGAATTCAGCACTAACTAATATTGCTCAAGACTGGTAATAGTGCAACAAAGAAACCAATATTGGCCAACAAACCTCGTCCACCCTATCTTCTATCGACGACCAACACTGCAAACTGTAGCAGTGAAAACCAAATGCAAGATTCAATATAATCCAAAAATTTATTGCATGGTTGCGATCTTCACAGATAATAATAAGACGGGATCTTTTCTTTATCCTATCGCCTCCACCTCGCTCCTTCCTTCAGCGCCTCCTCTCCCCCTCCAACCCATTCCTCTCAAAAAACATTGTTAGGGATGTTATCATCTTTAAAATTCACACGTGTTACTAGCATTACCGTTGAAAATGTCTATTCACAACAAATTATACAAATAATACCTATTGCGCTATAGCTTATGGCCCTTTAGCCAACAATAAATTTAAAGAAAAAGGTCAGCCATTAGATAATCAATTACTTCCCAACATAACAAAATCGCATCAATATTCTTTTGCAAATGGATCGACGAAAGCTGCATTCAACCACATTACTTCCTATCTAGCATCAAAGTTTTGATCGAAACCTAGCCAACCTATTCAGAAATCCACAAAACCTTACCGGATACCAACGGAAATTTAGATGCCAATTGAATCCTCCCCATGTCGTATCCGACGCTGTTATATATTCGAATGTTTCATCGGAAATCACATCAATAATCGGTGCAACGACACGCTTGCGATCCGTCGCCACTCTATATAACAGTGGCTCTAACCATCCTTGTGTTACTTCAACATGTGCATCCAAAAATAATAGAACCTAAAAATTGGCAAATATTCCTCGAATTCGAACTGCTAGAAAACTACGAATAATCAATGAGTTTTGACTATGAATTTGATCGAGTTTTGGAGACTGAGGGAAGCATTTCGGTAAGCTATGGACAAATTCGGATATATATTTATTCTTGATTAATATTTTTATGCAAATTATAGACAACAACGATAATTACATTCAAATAAGACCTTCGCAGTACCCTCGACGAAATTCTCTCAGTTCATTTATTGTTATCAGTGATGTTACTTTAAACCGACTTACTTAACGGTAACTTAATGACCGCATAACTTCACTCGTTTTCTCAACGCTAGACCAAAAACAACTTCCAAAGAATTCCACTCATAATTTCTAAACTCCAACATCGATAATTTTTTTAAAGAAAAAGCCAACATAACAGAATAAACCATATGTATGCTAGAAATATGCTATCAAGTAAATATTCAAGAAAAAATACGCACCTTTCCCTTAGATAACTTTGAGCCTTCAAGTCGAGCACGTATCAATCCCGATCGCTGTTTCAGATGAACCAAATGAACAGGCAATGGGAAGCGTTGGACGTATAAATCGAGTGGCTTTTTCAAATATGCTGAAAACAATGGAATCATTGAAGGATAACCTCGCATTTTTCTCATCTCCTCTAAAATCGAGTGGTAGAAGCGAGTACTCATACTGCAGAAAAGTGCTGCAACACATTGAACTCATCTCATGTTCTATGTTGCCAAGTTTGCTCAAGCATACTGAATGAAGAACACTGAGATGTGCTGCATTAGCACTTCAAAATAAATTACCCCTTAATAAAACCACAAACCGAACGCATTCACTTGTAGGAACATGAAGCAACGATACGGCGCGAAGCGGAAAGAGAAGGTTTGAAAGAGGTTTCAAACGTTTGAGAATAAAAAGTAGTTCCTTTTATTTAAAAAATGAAGGTAGTTCCAATGAACCCTACTCTCTCCCTTCCCCCTCCCCCCTCCCCATTATCAGAAACCCTGAGCAAGCTATTGAGTGCAAAAACATTCAGAAGTGATAATGAATGAGAAAACTACAAAAAAAAAAAAAATCATCAATGAGTATAATTTCTGTGATAAGCTCAAGAGGGCTTCTATTCACCACTGAATGCAACGTCCTCAAAAGAGTGCTCCATGCTTCATTATGAAAGACGATTATTATGGACACTGATGGTAATTGTAAACGTTTATAATGCGCCGCTAATTCACGACACCTGAAATAAAATATTGCTGGTACATATAATATTCCTAAAGATAGAATAAAGAAATAAAATTAGATGGAAAAGAACCAAAGTTAATTAAACGAACTTAGATATTAATAATACAACAGAACAATCTGTTACATCTTCAGACTGCTCAAGGTTGATTGTCGTAAATTTGCAACTTAAGTTTATCACAAGCATTAAATTCCGCTTACCAACACTTCACATACATAATGACCTCATTTGCAACATTATCTCGCAACAATTATTCATTAACTACAAAAAATTGCAAAACTGTCAGCAATGAAAGATTGTCGACAAAAAGTTCAATTTCATTAAAAATATATAAGACAAAAAAAAAGATCAAAAGACAAATACTTTGAAGATCGATAGTCTGGTAGAGATCGATTTATCGAGATCATATCAGAGGCCATCAGATTGAACTGATTCAATTTGAACTTTTCTTTCCGTTCTTGTTCTTTTGAGGGATCGATATGCACGGGGCTGCCCATCTCACCTGGACCGTCCTTCGAGAAAGACAAACCTGAGAAGACAAACGTTTTGTAAGTTAAGGAAGAGGATACCTGGGGACCATTAACGATCACAATAAGTTGTACACACTATAACAAATCATCTCTTCAAGCGATTCGATCAACAATACAGCTTATATCAACCCTTTCCCTTAAAAAGAGAAGAGCAATCTTCCCTCAAAAGCAGTTTCTCTCTTCGTTCATCTATCGATAAATTAATTCCCATCCTCGCATCGTTCCTTTATCACTCTTTTCCCCTTCACATAAACACATTAGCAACATGTTTCCAAATAATAAAAACTTGCCACTACAGCATCAATAGACACCCATCTGGTTCATAATTCATCTCATATAGTTCAATCTTTAGTGCACACTAAACTACGTATAAAATTATACACGCCAACCGAAGTTTTCAGTTTAACTTTAAAGCAATGGAAACGAGGTAGGGAGGAGGGAAGCGACTGCATGGGAGAGGGACCTGAAAATTCCTTCAACAGAGTGAAAATGCGTCCTCCTTCCTTATTCCCCCTTTCCCTTACTCCTCTTCCCTCTCATAAACCAGACAAAAGTTTTATCGAACAAGAGATGCTACCAGGTATGATATTCTCACCTTTCCCCCCCACTTCCCGGGCGGCCGCGGCCATTTTAAGGAGCAAAAGAATTCATCAATTTTATGCAAATGAACTTTCCATTTAAAATCTATGAATCGTGAATGAGTTTTTTTTTGGATAATTTCCTTAAAATAAGAAATAAGAAAAAGAATTTCAATTAGAATCAATTAAGTTTGCTCACCAATTTCAAAAATCATTGCTCTTTGGCAGGTTTATATTTATATAAATTACATAAGAAAATGGCCGTAAATTATATGATATCGTTATGATCAAAATTCAAGAGTTCCATAGCTCAGCTAATTGACTTATTGCCTATCTCTCTCAAATTTAACTGCATTCATAAGGAAAAAGAAGTGAATTCATTTTGACTCCAAAAAACAGCCTATAATATTTGTGAGGAAAATAAACATCCTGCTCCGATCCCTTGCTTCATAAAATATTCTTTAGATTCCATTGTTTCCGTCCACACCACTTTTTTCTGCTCCTTGAAAATCACTACTCATCTGTGAATTCTTCGAGATAATTATACGTATTTCGGAAAAAAAATTAAGATGAAGGCAATAAAGACTCCTTCTCGATGCCATTTTTGAATTTTCATCTCCTCGAAGACTCTCCAAATACTATTTTTTTTAGCCCTTCGAAAAAATTCCGTCCCTCTTTCAAAGGTCATTATGAGAATATAATAAGAACCTTTCAGCAGAATTTCAAGCCGAGTTTGTGTCTCGATATCTGCTGTGTACTTCACTTCATCCACCGAGCGGCGTTCTGCTCGTAGTTTTGTCGCCGTTTTGCTAAACTTATTTCACTTCAACGTTCATTTATTTCCCATTATTGATCGACTTTTCTAAATAGTTAACTTACCTCAGCCTAAACCAAAATACATTTCAATAAAAATTCAGTGAAACTGGAATTAGTAACTCCTTTCTTTCTTCAAAAATTACAAAAATTCGTTTAATACTTGATTGGGGATAATGCTGCCGAAAAATTAAAAAGTAAATTCAAAATTAAATAGTAAAAATCGTATGTGAAATAAAATACGATCAACAGTGTGTAGTGAACCAATATCTTCCACAATTCTAACATCGATGTCATTAATACCAATACTTTTATACCAATACTATTATACTATTATACCATGTCAGCATTATACCAATACTTTTAGTCGACTATTGATTATTAAGTTGGTCATTAATAGGTAACTTCATAATGAATAAAACACATCAGAAACAAAAAAACCAATAAATAAGCAAACGCTAAGCAATACGGATTAACGACGAACAGAAAAATAGGAATTAAAAGCCCCACCATAGCTCCTTCTTTCATCAATCCCTATTTCAGTTATTACAACGACCCTATCTGTAGATGTCGAGTGAATATGGTATTTGCAATGTTTACAATAAATAAAACTCGAAACATACGTCGATGCACCTGGATCGATAAAATAGAACAATACGACCACATCGACCATCATCCATACAAGTGAAGTTATTAAGACCGCCCGGCATACATCTCGCCGAACGCGCATCCCCTCACTGCAAACATAGATCCTTTCTTAACTACCCACACAATATGCAGAAGCAAAAGAACGAGTAATGCCACTTGATAGTCACATAGTCGAAAACATCGTAATGTAGAATCGCCGATCCCCGACATGGAAGTTCGGTCACTTAATTGCCCTTGATTTCGCCGTCAAATGGATCCTCATTCCGCAAAACCAATCTTCGATGAAATTGCCTATATCCCTGGCGAAAAAACCTCCTCGCACCACATTGTTAGAAGAGGGACAAAGCAATAGGAAGTGATATCCACATAAAATATTGTTAACAATTTCGAGTGAATCTCGCCTAATCACTCAGAATTGGAAACAGTCTAAAGAAAAATTTGGTTGGGTAATTTTCGAAGTTCAGCAAACCAAAATGCACCTACCTATGCTGAAAAAAAAAAAAGAAGAAAAAAACGAAATGAATTACATAAACTCGCAAATGAAATAGACCCGTTTCAGAGCGTATGTTCGCCATGTTCATCTCGCTATAACCCATTGCAAATAGCAGAGATGAACGATCAGAATTGAAACCTTAATTGTTATTCTCAAATTTTGTGCAAATATTTTCTATAGATTAGCCTAGCTTATCACTCCATTTCATATCACCCTTATCACTTCATTTAAAAAAAAGAAAAAAAATTCGATAATAATTGTGGATTTATTACCACTTAATGAATAAAAATGGAATTTTAAAAGAAAATATGCAAGCCGAGCAAACTTTATTCGTATATTCGAAATTTGATTTCACCATCGTTTATGATAAATATGAAGCTCTCAATCGAAATCACTTCAAACATACTACGAAAAAAAAAAGAAAAGAGAAAAATAACAATAAAATTCATCGAATAATTAAATTCAACGAATAAAAGAAAAATTGATAAAAATTCAAAATGAATAAATGGCACTTAAAATTGATAAAAATTCAAAATGAATAAATGGCACTCTCAGTCGGATAACAACCATAAGGCAATAAACATATTGATGGCGCTATCCAAATTTTCAAAATATGCAAAAATTCTCGAAAAAAAAAAAACAATGAATTATTGCATAAAGAAGCAATAATAAAAATTAAAAAATATATATCGAATAAAAGAATTTTTCTAAATAAACCGCTCGATTGATGACTTATAAATATAAAAATATAAAAAATAATAATAAAAATATTCAACGCGAGATAGACACACATTCAAGCAATTATAAAATATTTCACAAGTCGATGAGTGCTGAATGAAACGACCACTACGACAACGATAATGACGAAGACGTTCGCGTTCGTGTTTGTTTTGTTTTTTTTAATTCGTTCCACTCAAGTGACAAATATTGCTCTCCTATTCTATTATTTTTCATATAGAAATTTCAATGAAATATATTTGACTCATGTCTTATAGATATTGAAAGCGAGAAAGACATAAAAAGATGCAAATAATCAAAATAAAAGAAAAAAACTTATCTTATATTTCCACTGTTTTTCATTTCATCGGGAAAATTTAATTTAAAAAAAACTTTTTTGCAATAGACGATAATTCAGAATGAAAAAAATAGACAGCGAAGAGAAAAAGCAATAAAGGCATATGCAAAAAAAAAGAAAAAAGAAAAGAAATTAGAAAATACACAATGCATAAATAAGAAAATGAGCAATATGCGAGCAATTCATGAAAGTGAAAAAAAAAGGATGTAGTGCACTCAATGATGAGCAATTTCTACATATTTAATATTATTCTATCATTCCAAGTTGATCGCTTCGTTTTTTTCTGTAATTTTTTTTATTTCAATTTATTCTTTTTCTAATATTCACATAATGCGAAGCCTATAAAGAATTTTCTATGATATAGGTATTCGGTTGGCTTAAAATCGTTGAATTTCTGCTTTAAAAAAAAGTTATTAAATTCGACAATATAAATCGGCCTATAAGACATATTGTCAACGAGGTGTAATCATTTGTTTTCTTATAAAAGAAGCACTCTTAGCCATCGCTGACAAACTTCGAAATACTCGTCAATTCTCTCAGCTTTCTCTATTAAGTTCAATCGATTCCCTTTATTATCTATCTCTAAATACACCATAATTTCCACTTCATTTTTTTTTCCTTATGGTGGTCAACCTGGTTATTTCGATTTCTTCTTTCTCATATCATATTCATACAATTTTCCACAAAAATTAGCGATCAATAAGGTTAGATTTTTTTTTTTAAATCTCGATGGAAGCAGATAAACCAAGAAAAAAAAACGAGAAAGTACAGAGTCGAAAAAAACCGAAATTCATAATAAAATAGAAGACAATAAGAATGCTATAATTCAGTGCAATGAACTTGCCAGGGGCAAAATTAGTCGTTCGCATGAGAAATAAAATACAAAAGTATAATAAAATACAAAGTAAAACCAAAAATCTATCAAAGAATATATAAAAAATAAAGCATATGCCAAGGGGCAATGTTATGTCATGAAAGCAGTTATGCATATTTTCCTTCCATTGAAAATACTATTTTCAGCACATTATTAAGACACCGCTCGACAACACTCTCTAATATCATCACATCAAAGAATAAACTTACATGCAAAATTTAATAATTGCAGCGATAATTAAAATTCTTATCGTAACCTATTATACCATAACCCATTGGAACACATATTATTAAAACAACCCTTTCATTCCACCTATCCTTCTCTAATACCACGATCCATAAATTCAATGCGCAACGTGTACGATAAAGTAAGCTTTCTAAGCAATCGGTGCCTTTTTTTGACGCATAAAATATTCTCGCAATACCCTCTGAATGCAGTGTCAAATTTAAGCGGAAGCGGTAGTGACCACTGGTCAACACAGTCACTTTCGTTGGCTCATACCTCATCGACAATTAAAAATGACCAAACAATTTGTGCCAAATTCGGCCTTTGAACAAAGTGGTATATGTTCATCGAATTTTGCAGATTAACGGCATATCCAAATTTTAGCTGATCCATACTTTCCTCTCTCTTCTCCTCTCAGATGATACAATTTTTCATTCATGATATCGAATTAGTTAATTTAAAAGATAGATTCTGACAGGGAAAATTTGACATTTGAAATCGAATAAATTCAATTATTCACTCCCTAAATTATAATAATTTGAGAATTGTTATCAGATAGGCAAAATTATTGAGCAAAAATAATAATAATAATAATAATAATAATAATAATAATAATAATAATAATAAAAATATGAGAAGGCAAAAAGAACAAAGATAGAAAAAGAGAAATATATATTTAACGGTTTTTGATTATCCACGCAATGCGAGGCCTTTTGCAACGAGTTGATGAGCAACATCCCTGCCATCCGCATATAATTTAGCCGTAACGAATGGGATACGAGGACAATTCTCGTCGGGATATTCACTCCACTCACTCATCGGATCCACTTCAATATTGCTTGCTGAGAGTAGCATATCGCAAAGTGCTGCTTGACATTCACAACTCCACGTTTCACTTCCCTCAAGTGGTTTTATACCACCGATCTAAAATGCTTCATTAGTACACCTTCCTTGTAAATAATAAAAAATAATCCCAAAAATACTTTAAAGAGTACATTTTTACTGACATTTTAGTTACTTAAAAGAAGATAAATTGGTATAAAAACTATTTAGCAATAAGACATACTTCTGCATAGAAGTCGTAAGTTTAATAATGTGTCGAGTTCCTCAGAAAAGCGAAATTCATATGACGTATTTTTTCGTAAGTATATCTATTTAAAACCCAACATTCTTGAGAGAAAAATCCAAGCGATTAAATATACTATCTTCGNGACTGACAGTCTGCACTGACTACGAAAGTTCAGAAGGACACTGTTTATACTGATTACATTCAAAGTTTTAGTATGGTCCGTTACAAAAACTGCCCCCAAAACTGAAAAAATATGGTGTCGTCGGTTCAGAACACTTTTTATGGAAAAAAATTTCAAGTAGGAATTCGGTCCCACGAATTGTTTTAGATTGTTTTCCCTCATATAAATTAACGATGCCTGCGATAACATTCTGAGTAGCAGAAAGCTCTTTGTTGATGAGCTCAAATTTTATTGTTCATTGTGTCATCTTACCTATGGTTTCCTTATCCTGCAAAAGAGCACTGATGTATTCATTAAATGGTCGAAATTATGGCACTCAAATGCTTCTCATGAAGGCTGCGAGGTGATGTTCTTTTTACTACTGATGACGTTCGTGACTTTGCTATTACAATCGCCTCTAAACTTCACTAAAAGTTAACGTCGCAGATGTAAACTACATTCTTCGTGCTTTACAGCACATATTAAGCAATACCGAAATGCCTTTATCGCCTAGTGCCAACCCATTTTGGAATGGTGTACTCCTATATGGCATCCTTGCTGGGTTTCTGATATCCGGTTGCTACAGAATGTCCAGAAACACTTTACTCGCTCTGCTTTCCGCAAAATTTATCGTGGTCTATGTCGCTATCGGAAATATTTCATTTCGTTTCTTCGTATTTGACAAGCACATCACTTTCAGTTCGTCAAAAATATGTTGCAGCACGAACAATATTTTGCATAGTTTCCAATTCTTAATCTGGAATCTGCTTCCCACCGATATCGTTAGTGCGCCGGCCGATTTCTTCAGCCTTCAAACTGCAGTGGAGTCGTTTCAATGTAAGTACTATTGCTGCTCATAAGTATCGAATGTCTCCTTCTAAATTAGCTTTGTGAACGTTCTCTTTCTTCTTGCTGTTCTCCCCTCACATATTTTGTATGTTTTCCTACTTCACGGTGTTGAAATAAATAGATAAATAAAGTAATACAGATTATCTTGATGCCTAACTTGGTAAATAATAAAAAAAGGCAAAACGAACCAACGAGCGCTGCCTTATGCTAATATTTCCTACATCAAAAACGGCGAGAACGTGAGCTGCAAATCTGTTCTTCGGCATTTCGCTTAGCTCCATTGGTACCAAATCAACCACATCGCCCACTTGACATGGCACTCCGAACGATGCTTGAGAGCTACTAAAATCAATCCACTCTCGAACCATATCCATATTAAACAAGTGACCGTTTGTAAACTACATAATCTACCTTTATATTCACAATGTGTTCTTACTTAATAAAAAAATACCTAAGAAATTTAAATATTCAACGATCTGAAACGTTAACAACATTAATGTTCAAGTGCATCTAAATGGAAATTATAGATCATTTATATCACACTCAATACTAATAAATCGTTCTAATTACCTATTTTGTTCTTCTTATGAGGTAACTCATCTTAAATATACAGCCAGTAAAATATCTTCATTGTGTAACACACATTATTCGACACTACACAGTAGAATGCAAACCATATCGACCACGACTAATATCTCCAAAATTAACATCAACACCTATTTTCACGTAAAATACTCTTACCTTTACTGCAAATATCCTTACCTATCCTGCAGTCCCCTACCTGTTTACTCCCCTCAATATCAAATATGCAATAAGTTTGCATCAGTTGTTAAACATAACCAACTTATATCTATGGTCCCCAATGAAAGATCGCAACAGAAAATCAGTAAAAACGAGAATCGACTGGCTGCTATACATGAAAAGATTATCAGATATAAAAAAGTACATACTGCTTGCGAGTGAGTTGAGAGCCACTCTCATCGGATGGCGTGCACGCTGCACACTGCACTTTATGAATCCCATTCGGTGTATTCTCCATCGAAACAAATCGCAGCTGCAATCGATAATACATACCATCATATACAAAATACCGAATTGTCAATTCAGCTAAATTCAATACGCAATCGAATGAGAGTCTATGCAATTCACCCATTTGCTAGAGTATTACAGTTTGTGAATAATACATCTCACAATGATCTTGCCGGGGCATAAATCCTCTCATATTTTCAGCCTTCATAAAAACACCGATGAAAAATTCGTGCGATGACCTGTGCTTATGCTACTCTCAAAGAATAACAAACTTAAAAGTACTAAAGCAGAAAAAAAAATCTGATAAGAATTAAAAAATATGATTATATACTGTACAAAATTTCGCCAAAAAAAAATCTAACGCAGAATTATTACTTATTGTACCATATTCAAGCTGAAGAATGCATACCCCCTCTTACCAATGGAGACATTGTGTGTGACTAAAGTAAAACGCAAATCATCTATCAAAAAAAATCTCAACATTATTTCTTCAGCTAATTTCATCAAGAAAAAATTATTTAAGTTGGAAGCATTTATCGAACTCAACCAAATATGAGAAGANCATCTTTATATATTCTTTCCAATCCAACAATTCTCTTCTAGCATTAATAAATCCATTCGCACCGTCTTCTATTCAACTAAAACTCCATCCTTTGAATTTACGCATCGAATAGTAATACTACACATCTCCTTGAATATTAATTGCTATATAGCAATGATCAATGGGAGTTTCAAATAGAGTTGAATTAAAAGGCAAGAAAAGGTGCAAGATCATACGAGGATAGGTTGTTGAGTGTGGTATGCGGAGCGTATAGCACACATCGATGATGTCGTATCCACACTCGAATCAACACGCACACTGATTCCATAAATGGGATATGTAAGCGGAAGTGCAAAATCGGGACACAGCCTCATCAACTCTTTACGCTCCACCGAGATCTCCCGTCCAATGTCGATCAACACACAGCACATCATATCCAAAGTGGATGCCTTTAATCAAACTCAATACTTCAACCGATAATGCAACTCACATCCCCATAGTCTTCATATTTTGCATCGTCTCTTACTTGCAATTTCCTTTGTAGAAGCATATTACGCTAACGCGCTATCCGTGTCCGTGCACAGGCATATGTCGTGTCTGTACGCATGCATACATCTGTGTCTGCAACTGTCAACAGTTTCAGCTTAGAAACCAAAGAAAGCGGAACCAATCAACTCTGATGGGCATAATATACACCTACATAACATCTTACTTTAATTCAGCAAATTCGATAGCAGTTATACACACTTAAAAGTGGGAAAAAATCTGCAAAAAACCAAAAAATTTTACACTGATCAAACCGTAGAAGCAATATAACTTTCACATACTCGCGTAAACGTCCCAGTTAACTAAATTATTGAAAATAATGACTTCCCAAGTTCATTTCTTCGAGGTATCCCAAGGAAACGCTTGCTTAACCGTGGGGAATGCAAAAAAAGTGCATGTCGTGTCGGCCAACTCTCCTGATATGCTTTTGCATTTGCTTATATCGAATTTAAAGCTCTACTTTGGTCTTGTATTGTGCCTAAGATTTACAAACAATCATACTTCTTGAAGAGCATAATAACAGTGCCATCAAGCAATCAGAAAAGGCCGTTGTTAAGAACTGACTTCTAATTCTCATGCGAAAGAACCTTTAAAAAGTTAAATCCTTACTTATACAATCAACACTGAAATATTTCTACCTATAATCAAATCTATATCTAATCTATGTGTTTATTTAATTCCATATTTTCAACTGATATGCCAATTTTTAACGATTGTTATAAAAATCATATTATCTATTAATACCTATCGATTACCATGCTAAACAGCTCACATTTTGGTTAAAAACACCGATTGATCAGTACCACTGAGCAACGAAGAATATTCACCTCTTTACCTTCCCATATATAAACATAGGAAATCAGCGTTAATTCTACGGACTTAGAAGCTGCTCAAATGAAGAGAAAAATTATAATATATATAAAAATACATATTATAATATTATTAGATATATCACTGTAGTAATATATATCAACAAGCAAGATATAATTACACTGCTATTCTCGACTTTTATCCCAGACTGCCGAAAGCGGAATTTTTTGAACAACTTGAGCCCTTGTTAACGCACTTCACTCCTTCACCTGGCTCCCCACTCGCTAAAAGCCTCCAACAAACCATAAAAGCTCCTTATAACAAAAGAAATCGTGATTTAAAGCAAAAGAAAAACGAATACGCTGCGAGATGTAATTCCTAGCATTCTAACATATAACCTTTTCAAGAAACCATTGACAACATTCAATAAATATTTTAAAAAACAAATTAAAAGAAGTGCAACAAAATACGAATAAATATCGATGAAATAAAAATGCCTCTTACCTGTAAACTAGCGCGATACCAATGAAGATCAGTATCCCTGATCGCGAATACTCCCCCAACTTCAGGCTCAGCAGCTGGTTCACCAAGTTGTTGATCACTATAATGTGCATCCATATTCGCCCTAAGTTGCTCAAAATCAGTTCTCGAGCTTGCCAATTGTACCGTTATTGCATTTGCATCATCACAAGCGACGACGATCACACTCACCGCACAACCTGTACTCACTGGCGAGTAGGCCAATATGGATTTCATCTAAATCAACACATCAATGACCAATGCATCAGAACCTATACGTTAATATCGATCTCTCTTATATGAGTTGTTCAATGAGAGCTGATCTCATCCCTACAATCAGGTCATCTCATCTAATCGAACTGATCTGAATTTGATCTAATCGAAAATATGTGCTCAGTTCTAGCCGGCATCTCAAAGCATACCACCATTTGAATCAATATTAAACAATAGAATGCATTTGGCCAGTTGTATGAGTAGAGATAAGTATTTGAAAGCGATATACCTTTTATTAAACGACCAAACTAATAGCAAACCAACAAACTTCCCCCCCCCAATAATTGCCACTTTCGCATTTTCGTTTACTTATGTGGAAGAAATGATGTTAAATTGTTCCCCTTCACAGTTACTTATTCACTTATTAGTTAAAATTTTCCTGTGGAAATTTTGATATGAAACTTCAATAAACGAATGAATTCCCTTGTGAAGGCAATTCACTAGCAAAGTAAAAAGATGAAACTAGCAAGATAAAAAGGAAACCTGTTGTGCGAGTTCTCTATCTGTAAGTCGAATACGAATCTTCTCAGGTTTCCCACTCGCTGCAGCTGCTTTCGATATATCTAAAATCCATAAAGAAATTACCAATTAAAGCAACCACTATACCTATCGAGTTTATTCTTTATTTCAACTAGGCACAATCTGATGCATTTGCGTTCACATTGCATAACATCAAACATCAAAGAATATTCGCAAAGCCAGCTTAAAAGTGATACACATTTAATTACATGACTAAACCTTATTACCTACCTTTATACCTCAACGTCATACCTCTACGTGTTAACTCCCAGACGCAATGACGCATACACCAACAAAAATGTCAAACATCCCTCTCAAGCATGCATCAGTCATAAAAAACAAGTGCCATCCATCACTGTCGCCATACTCACCTGACTTTGGAAAGACATAACCGAACGTGCTCAATTGAGTAATCTCACTGAAACTTTTAACATGTGTAATCAACTAGCATTAAGCACACAACAAAAGTAAACTCCCTTCTACTCGCATAAAATGCTATCTGAGTGTTGCAGTGTTGATAAAATTTTGAGCGTCGATCTAAAAATCTGAACTTAAGTTTGAAGAAAATAAAAAAAGTTTTTAAAAAAAGATGGCTCGCTCACATCAAGGGTCGAATATTCCCTAATCTGTGCTAGTAAATGATAAACGATTAGAGCAAACGAACTAAGAGGATTGGTAGAAATTGCATCGAGTTTGATGGGTGGTGCATTCCGTTGACGAGTATAAACCATTACGATCGGTCCTCTATTGACCACTTCGAATTCTTCGGCGACACGTATATGCTCTAACCAATCATTTGGTAGCGGTGGACCCATCCCACAAGACTCATAGCTGAAAATATTCCACTCTGAATCTGTAAAAATCTCCATAATACTACAAGACCAAGATTACACTGGGGTTAGGCGTTAAAATAAAGCGCAGCCTAACGCAGTTATTTTGCGGCTCTTTTCGAAAGATTCATATTACATATATAAATCTATTCCCTATAAGCATAAATAAAGCAAAAATGCAATGACTATGATTCGAGACCAAAGAGTGAGAGCCCATAAGGTTTTTGAATAACAGTTTTAAAAGAATAAAAAAGATGGGCGAAAAACTTGAAAATACTCAAACAAAAAAGTTAAGAAAAAACAAGCGAAAAGCGCACCTTTCCTTGTAGGTTTTGGCCAAATGTTCAACTGTAACACCACTTGGGAAGTTACTTTTAATGAGTTCATAAAGTAATTCGCGAATCTCCTCCATCTCCTCGCTAACGTCCAGATCACCGCCATCAGCTTTAAACATGCTTCATGATTGTATAAGCAATAACAACCTCAATCATGTACCCACATGCAAATATTTAGAACAGATGAAGGAAGTATTTCCAAACAACTGAACGCCTATTATAATGCCCGTAAACACCTAAACATGTCGCATTCATCTCCACCTTCTCTCGTGCAACCGCTTCTAAGTCTTAAAACTTTTCAACCTTTAACCTTTAACCTTTAACCCTCAAACCTTTAATATTTAAACTTTTTAAAGAATTGAATTATCACACTAATGATGAACGCTTTTTTACAAATTGAATGAAACAAAGCTCAAAAATCAACGTTCATATCTAGCGCCAACGTGAAATACTTATACGTGAACATGAGCAAAATTGCTTCTACTAATATTTTGACCAAAACTTCCTGGCTACATTTTGACCAAAACTGCCTTACCAATATTTTGACCAAAACTGTCTTGCTAACATTTTGACCAAAACTGCCGACATAATTTAACGACCTTAGCAAAAACCATTTTGACGTTATAATCCAAATATTTAACGAAAAAAAATATTTTTCATTTTCAATATTTCTTCAATTTCCTCAATAGTATCAGACCCACTCGTAATCACCGTTTTGCTACAAACACGCATGACAATGAATGCGTTGATTAAAATAAGCTAGCCACCTTGCACCATATCAGGCCTTTATTAACATCTACAAATCTGACCTTCATTTCTAGCCTAATGGCAAGTTGCTTTTACTGACCTCTATACATCTGACTTTTAGTCTTAGCTTAGAGGCAAAGTTTTATGGACCTGATTCCACATTTCATAACTAACAATTTCAGCGCAAACGAATATCCAACATTCGTCATAAATTTTATTATTTACAATCCCACTAGAGATATGGCAACTGTTTCAAACGTTACATACATCACAGAATTTCAAAAAAAAAGAGACAAAAATAAAAACAGAGAAAGAAAGAAAATCGGATGAATCTATGAATGTTGTGTAGAGAGTTTTTTTTTTCAATAGGAGACAGCTTAGCAAACAAACTATTAAACACTTGTCTATACTTTTTTAAACACCATAAAGCATATTTACCACTCATTTTACCATTGTCTATTAAAAAGCGATCTGATAGACTCGTCTACTAACATATATGATAGCCAATTCTGGCGAAATATATATATATATATATATACATATACATATACATTTTTAAAAAAAAAGAAAAAACTCTTTAAACGATTACCTAAAAACGGTAGAAATAAAGAATATTTCAAAATTTTGTTCTCTCCAACTTTTTTTTCTTTTTCTTAATCGAATTTCTTGACTTCAAAATATTAATTTTAACTTAAATACAAACATTTCTTTAATTTATTGTGCAGTTCCGAGTTCGTTGACTACGCCAAGCAACATAAAATAGACAAAGCTAATGAAAATTCTATTCTCTCTTATATATAGACCCAACCTTGATTATATCATATTGAAAGATTAGTTGATTGCGATATTCAATTCAAAAAAAAGAAACAAGAAATAAATAAAATAATAAGTGACTGAGCAAATATGATTGAATAATCGGAGACGGATTAATATTAATAATAAAAGAAAAATATTCAATCTAAAAAATATGCATACTTTGGTCGAATATGGTGTTGGGAAGATTAGCGAACTCTTGCGATACCGTCATTGAGCGTTGAATGAGTCTCCCTGAAAGGAACCGGACAATAAAGTTATGAAATATAAGCTGGAATAAATGCAAAAAACCACTAAGAAATAGACTATCATAAAAATTTAAACAAGGGCAAATAGATGAAAAACGATAATAAAATAGATTTGAAAGCGATAGTAGGCAATAACAACATATGAACCTCAAATGTAAAATGCAAATGCGAACGGCTAAGCTCGCTTGATCGACACTGGGCGGCGCTTAAGCCACAGCCTTCAATATTATCTGCGGTAGTGAGAAAACAGATGATAGGAAGCAATGAGAACGTGACTGTGGTAGACGGCTTGTACTTATAAGTCATCTCCCTTCGCCAATCCCCCCTCCCTCCCCCATCTTTTCCGTTCGCATAAAACCACATCAACAGAAAATTTTTGTATTGTACCTGAGATACCTAAATCGTCGAGGTGGAGTCTAGTCTAGAATTTTAGAGGTGCCTTAGTCACCATTGGTAGTGTTAAGAATTTGGAGATTAAGAATATTAATTTCAGTATTCCTCCTCCACCCCCTCCCATCCTCTCAATCGAGAACAAACACTGCTGTAGTGATGAGACTGTCGAAAACCGTGGAATAGCACCTTTTGGTGTAATCTTGGGATAGAACAATCTCGAAATCCACTTCACCTCAATGACTGCAGCACCACAAGTAAACTAAACCGTAATGAACTATGCAGACGGTATTTATGAAGGTGCCGACGTATCTAGGAAGTACACCGAACGAAATGGGAGGAAACGAGCACGAAAGAGGAGTAAAGAAAACTGATCTAGAAGGTAATGAAGTGAAACAAAGAGAACCAAATAGTCATTTATGTGATAAAACGATGTCACTTTTATTTTTAAAGGAATGTACGAAAAGGGAATTAACGTCTTTTTATTGCAACTATTATGAGGGAACGTCTATGAAAACAAAAACAAAAACAAATACAAAAAAAAACAATCGAAGTAATTGACTGACGATAAAATTTACTTAAAATCGAATTTACTTCAAATTATTAAACGATAAACGATAAAATCGAATTTAAAAACAACTTCAAATCATTAAAATAGCAATTATTATATGCTAAGAAGATGTATGAATTATATTATCTATTAGTTTCTCTTTAAAAAAAAAAGATTATTGTATTACGATATAAAAAGAGCTTTAAAAAACTGGAAAACATTAGAATATTTGAATTTTTAGATGCACAATTTTTAGTTTTATTTATGGAATTAGTTTTTGCGTTTATTGGATATCATGTTAGAGATATGGAGAAGATATGAGAAGATAAATGGATGCAAATAAAGTGATAGATAAATAATTTCAAGTCTGAAGATCCCGAGCTCATCCGCTTCCCATCAACCTTTCTCTATCCGGAACATCAGTTCTTATTGATAATATTCATAACCGAAATACTGCTGATGAAACCAACCGCACCAACGAGTCAAAAATGTGAAACGCGAACGCAAAGCCGCAAAGCTATTAAACAACAACGAACACTGAAAGACGACAGCTGGCACATCAACAGAGTTTTTATTTGGGAAGATTTGAGAGATGATTTAGTGCTGTAATATTCGACATCTCATTCTTTAGACCGTTTTATTATGAAACAGTATTGAGTGGTTGGAATTATTCCAATTCATATTTCTAATATTTTTCAATCTATTATTATTTTTTATTTTATTTGCTTTCACCTTTTTTTTTCATTTCATATAATTTTCTCAACCATTAGATTTCCTTTGTGAGGATTGCATTTATTCATCAATTTTCGGTGCATTATCCACTCGTTTCTGTCTCGTTTTTCAATGAGAAACTCGCAAAATAAGATAATAAGAGAAATAAGGTTATAGTTTTATTGTTGAATATTTTATATATGAATTTATGTGACCATCTCTTCCCAAAAACATTGGCAATTTGATGAAGCCAGTAAATACTATGAAACAGTGGCACCTTTGACCACACAGGAAGTTGAAGGGGGAGAGGGGGGAGATGAGGAAGGTAGACTCATGCTACCTCTATACACCTATAAAATTGTATAGTCAGTGATGATGCAAGAGTTTCGGTTACAAAGCCGGGTAAGATGCTCTCACCGATCTGTTCTTGCTGCCGTACACAAGAAGAATGTGATGTTATTAATAAAGTGTATTTTACAACTTTAAAAAAACTTAAAAAGAATTTCGCAAATAATACAATCTATAGATTATTTATGGCCCTAAAGAGAGCCATTGAATGAAGTGAAGCAAATTTTTTGACATGGATGAGGGCTGATGATTGGTTCATGTTCTTTTCGTATACTATTTCTTGATGTACTTGTAAGTGCTGTGGTGTAGCTTTAATCGTCGATAGAATACTGAAAAAAATTGACTAAATATGGATGTATTATTGTTGCAAGTGCTAGAGTTGTGGGTGGTCCATTGCTTATGGCATAAAATTTTCAAAATGCATGAAACGAATGAGAATGCTCTAGTTGGGCATCATATCGCATTGTGCGTTAAATTTAATCACGAGTTGACAACGAAAAGTATTCGACTACTGCATCATGTTTATTCCACGTAGAAAATTCGCCCTACTAGTTCACTTGAAATGGAGTCTGAGTTTAATTTTGTCGCATTCACGGGGAATAGAAATAAATCAGGGATGCTTTCTTTATTATACGAATAAAGATTATTATTATATACCAGGTTTAATTCATGATCATATGAACGTGAATTAAGTCTGCTCCTCAATACCTATTCCTGGGTGCAATTCACATTTTGCAGGTCTTTTGAGGTATAGCAATAAATTGTTCTTCTTCAACGTAGGCAGTTTAATATTTTCTCTAAATATGAAAGCGATATTGTCTTTGAATTTACAGCTTTAGATTTAGGTTATAATTTAAAAAAATCTTTTTTACAGGTTAATTAAAGACTCGTTCTGACGTCATCATGACGTCACTCTATTTCAGTGACGACAAAGTACGATAATTTTTCAACATTTATATATTATCAATCATAAATTAATTCTCTCTGACAATTTCATTGGTTGAAAATATTTTCACATTCGCAATGGGTATTTTTTCATTATCGTCGCGTGCAGGTGGAAAGAATTTGCTTGCAAAAGTGAGCACGATGGATGCAGATTTGGAGAAAATTGCTATAGAGGTTTGTTGTTTGATCGTTTGATTTTATTGCTATGCGAGTGGGGATGGGTAGAGAAGGGAATTTCATTTTCGGGTACCAAAAAGTCATTAAGATGAGGGAGAGGATTTCTTATATTTGTATATTATGTTGGTTTATTAGGCGTATTTATTTAAGATTTTCCTATGATCTTTTGCTCTTATCTATGCGATCAACTTCAATTTATTTTCTTTAGATGCTTAAGATTTGTTTTTTTTAATTTTTCTGAAAGATTTTTTCTACAAAGTTTTGATATGCAAAAGCTTAATTAGCGGTTAAATGGAATGAAATATTATATATAAAAGCGTGTTATTCTTTATAGAATCAATGAATATTACTCACTTTGCATATCGTAACTTGAATATGATTTAATATGACATATATCTATCTAAATCCGCTGCAAAAAATCCTCCTTCGGTGCCTCATCGTGGCGCAGTGGTGGCAACGGTCGTTCGATAGCTAAGGTAGCGGAGCGTAAGCCCCAGCAGGTCTAACCATGCTACAAAGGTATTGAACTGTCAATCCTACAGCGTGGTCGATTCATACCCCGAATCACCAGACCATGCCTGCTAGAGGTTGAGGACCGGCTAAATTCGAAGAGAGGTAATGGCCTGCTCGCCTAGCCAGCGAGGTGGCGTCATCTAATGGCTAAAACAATGCACGGAAATGGGCCTCAGTACCCTACAACGATTGGGGTAAAACCTGGCCGAGAATGGCGAGGATGAGACCAAAATGGAAATGCATTGTGGCGGACAGCGTGCACAACGTTCGATAATCCGGCCTATCAAGTGATCAAGTGATATATATATATATATATATATATATATATACANTCAAATAGATTATCTTTCTTCGAATTGATTTCCCTTAGATTATAGTTTTGGTGATTTAAAAGAGAATTGATTTTGTGATGAAGTGAGAGAATTAAAATTGGAGTATGCAAATTGTTGTTTCATATCACATTGGGGAATGGCCGTTTTCCTTGATCTACAATGGCAGATTTTTTCGATAATGAACTCATGGATGATCTATTTCGTTTTAAGGTTTGCAAGCAGGAGGTCCCAAAACAAGTCGACGGCTCAGTTCATTTTCTCTTCTTAGTAAAGTTCTATCCGGAAGATGTGGAAGAAGAGCTGATTCAAGATATCACAAGACATTTGTTTTTCTTGCAAATTAAGCAGAGTATTCTTTCGATGCAACTCTATTGCTCTGCTGAAGCATCGGTTCTACTCGCTTCATATGCTGTGCAAGCTATCGTAAGTACTATTATCTATATTTTGATTTCATTTATGCTTATTTTTTATGTTTATTTCTTTTTCCAAGGGATCACATATTGTCCTTATTTCCTTCCATCTATTCCGTTCCGTAAACCGGAATGGAATAGGTTGCAAGGAGGTTCGATTCTTATGGGATCGAACATAAAAGTATCGAATTGGAAGCATTGTAGTTGAATGATGTATATTTACAGCAAGGAGATTGTAACGAAGATTCGCATTTGGTATTGGGTGAATTGTTGCCTGAATGCGTCATAAAACAATACGATATGTCAGCACAAATGTGGGAGGAACGCATTCGTCGATGGTGGGCCAATAATGCTGGACAAAGCAGGCACTGCATATTTTCAATTTTTATTTATTTTTTATTAATTTGAGGTAGGAGAGGATTCGACAAGAATTTGTGTAGGTAGTAAGTCATTCTCGCCATGATCACGTGACTCGAAAAGCAACAGCGTTCGATATTCTCGTTGCTGTGTGGGGGTGTTGTGATTGGTTTTTCCGACATTCCTAAAGCACGTTGTTGAAGCGCAAGATCTGTGCAGAATACACTTTACATATTAGCTGAATTATTTTTTTTTAATATCCATTTTATATATTTTATGTATCAATAAGAATATGGCAAACGTTGAGAGAATCACTTACATAATTGGGAGGTGAAAATAGAAGTTTGTGAGCAGTGTTAGGGAGCGGACAAATTACAACGAACAAGAGAACAATACACTCAACGTTTCGGCTATGAGCCCTTCATGATGACTGCTTATGAGTGAAAAGTGTTTTGTGCGCAAATCTGTTTTCTATATAAAATCCCCCATCAATAGTACTAGAAATTTTAATTATTATTCGTGTTGTATGAGTTTGTAGGCTTTTCAGGTGTTATTATTTTTTATCTTTTATTTATTTTGTTTTATTNAATAATGAATTCTAGCATGGTCGAGATGAAATGGAAAATTTCAAAATTATTGAGAGTTTTCGAATACAAAAACTGCTGAAAGGGATGCTTTTTTTGGTTTTTTTTTTCTTAATGTGGATGGCTCACACTGCTTAGAGAGATGCTAGATTTCATCGTTGATATGTAAGATGCATTACCGCAAAGTTTGACTGTTAGAACACCTTCAACAACAACAGCATAACTGTACTAGGTATATTTTCTATTTTATTGATAGACGCAATATACGTATAAATGAAAAAAATATTATTTTAAATATTTAGTAGTGAAATGGTTCAAAGTATTTTTCACCTCGAGCATCGATGAACTCCAACTTTGGAAGGAGATTTTCTTATGAAATAGAGAACATGCTAGAAAACTTAATTGTAACACAATGATCGAATGAGCAATACGGCATCATTCGACTTATAAGTGCAGTTACTCTATAAGAAAATAGCAACTGATATTTGAAGAGTTTACAAACTGCCATATTTCCCTCTTCATTTGGGATAGTATTCTGTGTGATGTTTATTTGCTTGTTTATTCTCATTTCCTTGGTTTTATTTCTGCAATCCTATGAGGAAGTATTGATTGATGTTAAATTTAGCTCTTATTTTATGTTGATGATCTGAGAGAGTATTCGACGAAGTGAGTGATGAGAGGCGATAAACTGATCATGAATTGGGCTGGAGCCTTCCTGAAACAGTTCTCAAATCAATTGTTATGTGGAAGATAGAAATATGCATTTAAGCTTGTGATTATTGAATCATTTTAATAAAATTCAGTTTTTCAGCAAGAGCAAAATCGGCTAGCACGAGAACGAGAGCAACGCATTCAAGCGGAGACCGACCGCGATCGATATAAAAATGAATTTAATGCAGCCAATGAAGAGTTGTGCAACCTTAAGGTACGATTCTATATGCTGTAATTTCGATTGAACTCTCAGCTATTGAATGGTTTTTATCTACTCGATGTTATTGTATTTGACTTTCAGGCAAAGGTTATCAAAGTTCAAATATTTCTGATCGTTTTAAATCTTATTAAAAAAAATAAAAATCTTCCGCTTTTAAGTACTTTAGTGGTCTTTAATAAGTGCTGCAAATAAAGTTTATTTAAATAATAGAAATTAAAGGTTGTGATTTGGTCGTTTTTGTTTTTTTTTTTTACCCTTTCTTCCACTCCCATAGAAATTCTTCTATCTTGTTTGGCAGAATGGGAAGATACGAAAATAATCGACATATCATTTAAGGAAGCGATGAAAAAGACAGAGGAAACTGCTCAACTATTAGCAGAGAAAGCGCGTGTATCGGAGGAAGAAGCATTGGTCTTATCGAAAAGGGCAAGTGAAGCAGAGGCTGAATGTCAGAGGATGAAAATTTCACAGATTAAAGCAAGTTTTTGTTTATTTTATAATTTTTCTAAGATCTGTTGGTTTTGTAACTTTTTAAATTCCTATTTTGCTGGGTTTTTTTTTTTTGAATTTTTCTAAACAAATGATTCAATTTCACAAATTCGTTTCCATTATTTTATTCCCATTGTTAATCAGTACGTGCAATTTCGCCTTTTAAAATTCTATTCATTTTTAAACGTTCGTTAATGTAGCTTAAGTTTTATGAGTGGCCATATAAATCTAAAAGAAAAGATTGGTATAGAATAAGTTTTTAAGAAAGAAGGTTTGGTAGGTTTTGTTTCACTAATCACTCTTCCATTTTTCTAGAAATTGTTCAAACGTGATACTGACCATCATTCAGATGATATGAGGAGTGCATAAAAGAACTTTTATCGCATTCATAGGTGTTACTTATGTTAAGCACGTATCGCAACATATTGTTCATAGAACATCAGTCATAGTTACCCTGTTGGTATGAAACCGTGATCGTTGCCTTACGGTGAGTGATTAAGTCAGAAGAAACGAAGATGTCGTTGGAGAGAAAAGCGAGAGATGCAGAACTTGTTGCTCATCGTCTTCTTCAAGAAACCGAGCGGCGTAATCGTGAGGCGTTTATGTATCGAAGCCAATTCCTTGGCACGGAGCCAAGTTGGCCTCAGGTGAATCTTTTTACTTTACTTGTTCAGTCAAAAAAGAGCTTTTGTTATTTTTTTCGCCTTTGGGTAATTCATGCTTGTTTTTTAAATTTTGCATATTATTTTACTGAAGATTTTGTCAGTTTTCCTAATTTTGCCTGTTCAGTTTCTTTGCTTTTATATTGGAATGCCGCTTCTTAAATCTTTATAAAGAACCAAAACTGAAGTATAGATATTATTTCTCGATTTGATTACATGGTTTACTGTCACTAAAGGAATAGTGATGGCAATTGTGACGATCGCTCTTTGAGAGTTGGTATTCGGCATATGCGTTACCGTGTTCACAACAGTATCCAGCTCATCACCACGTCATATCATCGTCGAGTAGTGGTGATGGAGGGTATATGCCTCAGCAGGATGAGGAATCCACAATGTCAAACCCGTTGCATCCTCACGTCAAGGTGCAGCGCTCACCGATGTTCAGAAGTGAGGCGTACCTCAATGGCCCTCCCCCGGATCCTTCAACCAATCAGTTCATCTCTTCTGATCTAACTGCCTTACGCTCTGAAATCGAGAAGTCAAGGTTAGCGAGATATTTTCACTCTACTCAAAAGCAGCTTTTAGAGTCTTCCTTCCACTCTCGGAGTTCACCATTATCCTCTTTCGTGACTGCTTCCATAAGGGCCATCTTCACGGGGATCCAACATAAGAATGGTTCATCAATTCTGGACCATGGGATCTCCGCGCTCAAAAAGTCTCTTGCCCCAGAGGGAATTCCCAAAAACCGAGCTTCCTTCATAAGGTCGCGTGGATCTCTGCGAAAGCCTCTGTGATTGCTCCCTCTGATGTATTACAATAAAGGATATAAAAATTTCGAAAATTGTACAGTACTATAATCTATTGAATGCAGACTTTTGGAATTATAGTATGTTATATTTTGCCGTCAAAAAAAAGAAAAATTCCTAAAGTGTATTATGTTCTTTCTTGCTACATCAAAAAATTTTCAAGGCTCCACTTTCATTCATTGCAATAGAGCATAGGTAAAATTGTAAATTATTTATGTTAAGATTTTCTTTACAGGTAAATTGTCGAGTATAGCTATTTTTTATCGAGTCCAGGTAAACTGTAAAAAGCTAAAACCTTCCTCACCTGTACATTTTGCTCGCGGTCTCGAGTTCATTTTTATTTTCACTTTATATCGTTTTTGTAATTAAAAAGATCAGTTCAAGGAGTACCCCGTACCCTTGTTACACATCACTGCTGCTTATTTATTCGAAAACAGTGCAACTTCACCATGGTCACCTCTCGTATCATCCATATAGGGAATTTCATCAGCAGCTAGTTTTTAAAAATCCCATAGCAGCTGTACTGAACCATGAACGCTAATATGTTTTGCCCAAACACCTTATAAAATTCAGCCATACTATAGCAATGTATGTTTTATTCATATATTATATTGTAATTTAGTTTGGAAGTATGTAAGTGAATTAAGCAGCTCATTAAGCATATTTCTGTTGAAATTCTTAGGGCGGAATATAACGAAAAAACGAAGCAACTGAAAGAGAAGATGAGTGAGTTCCGTGCAGAAATTGAAAATCTGAAGGTTGAAGATCGACAGACGGAACATGACCGGATTCATGCGGCTAACGTGCAAAAGGGTATCGACAAATACTCTACGCTCAGAAAGGTTTCTTTCTCCATTTTTTTATTTAAGTTTCCTCCAAAAAATCGAAGTGTGAAGGGGCGGTGGAATACGTCGCCTAGTTAGCAGCGTTGTTTTCATTCGCGATGATTGCACACAGTCATCTTCCAGTTTAAGAGAAGATAAAAGCTCAAAAACACTAATGCTAGAAAAACTGCAAGTTGAGACCTGAAGTAACTGTTGAGATGACTTGTGACTGCAGTTAACAAAGATTTACCAAGGTTAAAATCGCGTTAAGCAAATGTTCAAGGAGGGGGTAATTGAGCAAAACTCCAATGGCTATTATTTTTTTCAGCGAAGTTTATGAGGCAACGCTATCGTTGGATTTTAAATTTCATATTTTATGGTGGTTTATTTATATATTTATAAAATGAGGATTATTTTAGTCGTCTGGAGAATTGAATGCATTGCGTGGTATGAAGGTAATTTTAGTGTGCAATTATAGTTTAAGTTATTTTTTAATACCTAATAATTGGTTCTGTGTTGTCTATAACTTGAAGCATGACATTTGTGATGTCCGTTCTTATATTTTTATTTATTTACTTCAACAGTATGGATGGAAAATTGTTTTTTAGTGATTTAGTCGAGCGAATTCTACCACATCGCCTTTATTTAATTTCTATGGTTTTCGTTATCGTTTATGAGGTCCTTCTGTTTAAAACTGAGCTTCGCTTCATATAGTTTATGCATATTGATGAATGAAGCTTGTTGGCATTTTTATTTTTTAAATCACTGTTTATTTGTTTGTTGTTATATGTCTAAGCCATGTTATTTATTAAATTGTTGCATATCTGAATGACAATATTTTCAGAGCGGGGCAGGTTCTGCAAAATCGCGAGTGCAAGTTTTCGAAGGACTCTAAAGATATTTGTACCTTATTGGCACATCATCACTCCGCATTTGTACTCTTTTTTTAAGTACAATATTTTAAGTTCTATTCTATTAGCTATGAGGAAATTCTATTATATTTTCTTCTTGTGTATATTGTTGTGACTATTTAAAGGTTTTAGAAATGTTGTAGATAATAATGTGAATGATCTAAAGGTAAACGTATGCATATATCAATAAAAGTCTTAGGATTGACCAGAGACTTCGAAAGGTGCCTGACATTGAGGTACGGTTCCATTTTTATGAAGCATAATCGTTTTCGCCTTTATTATCGCTGACTTTGTGAAGAACTCGTCACGTTTGTGAGCTTCCAATCTCCTAGGGGATTCATAGCAGATTTATAAGTCGAAAATCACTGATGAATCAAGTGCCATTTAATTAATTTTAGTTTAATAAGTAGAAGATAATTGCATTAAAGCTTCAAGATTAACCACTCATTATTAATTTTCTTATCTTTAAGCAATAGCTTGCATATATTCACTCATATTTGCAATAGCCTTCTACTGCGATTGTTAGATGACCTTTATGTTGTGTTCTGACGGCTTCGTTACAGACATCGGATCCGTTCTCACAGGGAAGGGGAGGGGATTTAAAAAATATACGCAGAGAAGTGGGAGAATTTTCTGCTTATTTTTGGATTCGTCTATCTTAAGGGCCAAAAATAAAGTTTGTCTCATGATTTGATGTATGGTAATCCCTGAACCGCTCTACAATTCCCCTGTTAGGTGTTCAAGAATAGGTAGTTATTAGCTGTTTACCTAGCAAATAGTAATATATTCATTATCATGTTTACAATTGGATATTTAAGAATATATAAGTGATGAATAACATTTGAAAAGAATTTCTATTCGAATTGAGTACGGATTTTTTTTTAAAATAAACCTTGAAATAGGTTTGATGAATCCTATAATTGTTATTGCCTAGACGCCTAAGTGACTTACCTTTTTATATCTGGAGGGGCTATATTTAAAAGATACTGTAAGGTGAAGAAAGTCGGCAGACGTAATGAGTTTTTTATTTAATGTATTGTTAATCTGTTATACGGACTGTTGTTCTCAGTGCTTTGTGCCTTTTTCATTGTGTCTTATTTTTACCACTGTTTTGTTTTTATTTACCTTTTTTTAAAATTAATCGTTGCATAATTTCAACAGTATCTAAATATGTTGATGTTGGGTGGTATTTTCATTGAATATATTCCTTTACTATTATTCCAAGAACTATTTATTTGGCTTTTACACATTTTTATACAAATAAAGCTGGTCTAAATATTTTTGAATTATTTTAGGTTGTTTATGAAGTTTTTAATTTTGTTTCTAGGTCGGGGAGAGGGGTATGGATTTTTTATTTTGTTGTTTCTATGTTGCAGAGGGGG
>QEWY01000910.1:86914-146434 GCA_006503575.1 Baylisascaris schroederi | reverse complement strand
GGGGGGGGGGGGGGGGGGGGGTGGGAGATGCGAAAGTCAGAGTTATATCACCCCGACGGACATATTTGAGGTTTTACTGAATAATATTCTTCGAGAATAATCAGAAACTTTAATGGTATTGTTGCATATTTCAGTTTTTTTAGTCGTCATTTATGGCGATTTACTTTCTCATCTTTACACTCATCTCTTACAATTATATCATGATTGTAACCGGAAATCGTTCATAACGCTCCGGAAATTATAACCGGAAATCAAATGCTCTATTTTTATATGATTGAATTGTAATGAAATAATATGTTGAAGCGTCATTTCGATATGGCTTTTTTTGTGCTCAGATTGCATTGCTTATATTCGAAATTGCTATAAAATTCGATTTCTTGCCGCTTTCTTGAAATTGAATATATTCGTTTATTGAATCGAATTTTTTCGGAATATTTTATTCAAATTTTGTTTTTAAATGAAATACTCTATAGGATAGATCAATTTTATACGAAATATGTTTGCTGCTGATAGAAAATATTAGAATATGGTGGTGTGAGGACATACTTAGAGGGGTTGGGGGGGGGACCGAGTTGGACGATAATATTCACCCAACAGACCATCTCGTATCTTAGAATTTTATTGATCAGAGTTTAACGAGAAAAAGGTGCAAAGGTCAAAAAAAAAACAATCCATTCGCGTATTACGGACTGCGCCTATTCCCGTGCTGAAAATTGTTGTAACCTCGTCATTATTTATGAAGACGTAGGGTAGGGTGCTTCAAAGGCATAAAACGTTGTAGATTTTTGTAGGCACTGCATTCAAAGCAGGTAATTAAGCAGTGCAGTGTATGAGTTGTTCTTTTTTTTTATAGCAAAGTGTTTAGTATCTGTTAACGAATGAAAATATTGTTACAATTTTTAAAGAGTTAGATAGAAATAAGAAGCATGGTTTGTGGCATGGACATTGCTCAGCACATACGGGAGGAGGAGAGAGAGCGACCAAAGGTATTGGCACAATTTGTGCATAAATTTAAGGAATTCTGCAAATATTTTAGGATAGGGGGGTGTATTATTTAGGGATGAATGGTAGTGGTGGACCTCGAAGAGGAAGAAGGAAGATGTTTAGGATGAAGGCGGATTTAAGTTATACTGGTTAAGAAAGCAGTGCAATTCGGTTATTGCACCTTATCTGCTGTAGAGATCAGCACTCCAATCGGGCAGGTTTATGATGTTAGAATCGTTCCTCTTTGACTTAGCGGGTGGGAAGAAATTTTGTAACCAATAACTTTTTTCTTCATTTTTGTTAAGAAGATACACAGTTGATGTTAATTCGCTTCGATAGTGTTGTTTTTTATTCCATTCTAAAATTTTGAATGTTTTCTCAGAACTCTTCTATTATTGACGTCAAACATGTCTCCATTGCCTAAAGACTCCATTTTATTGACTCCACTATATATTGACTCCGTTTTATTGACTCCACAGAGTAATTATACACAGTTGATATGCGTCCTCAGAAAGAGATCGTTCAGTATGAACATCTTTCCACTATAAAGTACTCCCATTTGGTTCGTCAATATTTCAGTATTTATAAGGTATATCACCTTTATTGGTATGTCGATTGCTAAACGTCCACCACGTTCATCATCTGATACAATACACGCACGTGAAAAGAGGAAATCCGGCGATCAAAAGAGTATTTCAGTGGCAGTAAGCTTTTTGCTTTGTTTCCGGGAGCATATTTCGATGTTTTTGTCGAGAATAATGAAATGTACTACTACGTGACTTTCATCGATTTCATTTCGTTCTATCTGTTTATCAGTTCCACTAAGGGTTAATTCATTGTTCTTCTCTCTATCTCTTCTTTCATCATATAGAAACGAAATTTTTCCCCATTGATGAAGAATCTCAATTGAGAGTGCTGAGTTTATTTCTGTTCCATTTGTGAGAAAATATCACCTGCAATTTCGTGCATAATTTTTTTTTTTTTTGATATCATGGAGGTATAGATTCATCGATCTTCTTTCCCTTTCGAATAAATCCATATAAAATCTCGATGCTCGTTTGATTCGATTCATCGTTTTTTATTGTCTACTATAAATATGCTCTGATCAACTGGCTTGGGTGCGTCTTGCGAAGTCATTCCGCCCATTACTGTCATGGGGGCAAAGGTGGTGAACCAAGTCTCGAGCTTCATTTTCGGCCAAAAAATGATAAACCGACTGGTTAGTATCCGATGGACAGAAGGCAAGCCAAAGCTGTAACCTTTATGCAACGTTACTGTTTCTGCCAAGCGGAAGTGAAAACGCTACAGAGAGGCATTAATTCACATTGAATGCTTTGTTGATTCAAAGTAAAGTAAAGCAAAGTAGGTATTTTGATTGAGCTGCGAGAGGAAAAAAGGGCTATTATTATGGGAATAAATTTGTTCATATCGCCATCAGGCTGTAAAGGCGAACATCACCATAATTGATCACTTTTCATTCAATATTCTTCGAACTAAATAGAAAGCAACTGAATTTATGCAGTACTATTATCTGTTCATATAATGAGGTTTATAGGAGTTCTTTGCGACAGAAGATGCTGATGCGATGTCATTGGAATGGCAGAAAGCTGAAGAAACGTTTGCCGAATATTCCAATGATATACGACAGTTATGTGGACAAATTTCTTTGGAAAATACGGTAGTTTTCTTTAGAAAATACGATGACTTTCTTTGTAAAGTACGGTAATTTTGCTTGGAAAATACGGTAATTTTTTTTTGGAAGATGCTATATTTTGATACAGCTTTTAGTGATTATGAAGTATTAAGCATAATTCTGGAGGAATTACTTTCGTTGTTATCAATGGAGAGGAAAAGTTCATTATATTTATGAGATCTGATTTGTTGTTTTAGGAGGAATTTCAACGTAAGCAATAATTCTTTAATATCGCTTCTAAGGTAGAGATCGAAAAGAAGCACCATATAATTTGGTATAATAACTGTTTTTATTACGAATCAGCTTCGTAGTCTTCCCTAATAAGAAGTATATGTCAATGGTCTTCGAATGTGTGATTATTTCTTTGGAAGAGGAATATCCGGGTTAACTGAGTGAATATGCCGTTGCTTTTTCATTGATAGTGATGGATTTTGAAATATTTTATAGTTAGGGAAAATTGCATAGATGGTGGGAATTAGTGATGCAAATGTGTGTTATTCCCAAAAAAAATATAAGATTGGTTTGAAATTTGTGAGTATATTGAGGGTAATATTATAATATAGAAGCTCTCAGACCTACTTCCGCATCAAAATTTATAAATACTGAACGCTGTTTTTTATAGAGATAAATATTCATGAGTGATGGATGGATTTCACTAATCTTGATTAGAAGTTACGAATTTCTCTATGATTTTAGTATTATTGAGTATGATGGTAAGTGCTTTTTTTTAGGGTAATGAGGTGGCAAACGTTGGAGAATCTCTTCTGTCGAGACTGATTTCAATGCGACGTTTAAATCGTCTAGCTCAATATAAGAATAGAAGAGCACGTGATATGGCCAATGAAGAGAGAGCTATTGTTGATGAACGATTCTTGCAATTACAAAATGTACAAAGTGAGATCGAACATTTACAAAAAGAGATCAGCCGTTGCCTTGAATTCAGGTTTATTCCCATGCTATTTATTTTATTTTACCCTCATCTACTCTCATCTATTTGAATATCGATTGGAATATTTTCGCCTTGAATGAGGGAAAATTTGAATATCAAAAAGAATTTGAATGATAAATATAAATTTTTCGTTAGATTTTCATAAAATCTATTCAGCCATAATGGAGAAGTCATTTTTAAGCTGTTTTCCTCTCGGCTTCATCGTAATCACTATTTATATAAACATCTTTGCTTGAAATCCTCCTTAATTTACTTTTAATTACAAGTGACTATTGCGGTATTATTTAATGTTCGCTGAAAAAATATAATTTAGATCGGCGGATGAGGATATCGAATTTGTGCCATTGAATGAATTTTTCGCAAATGCAGATGAACAATTGAAGAAGGTAGCAAAACAAAGTGCTCATGATGAACGCATCGCTCGTTTAGAGTGGGAACTTATCGAACGCAAAAGGTTTTTGCATATGATTAAATGTCTTTTTTCTTTCAGTTTGGTTGGTACATTGCAAGAACGTGAAGGTCGTAAGAATGTACTCATTAGTGATATATCAACTAAAGAGCATCGACTAAAGTCATTGAAACCTATGATCGAGTCTCTTATTGAAGTTTGTTTTACATTAATTTCGTTTAAAGATTTTCCTGCAATTAGTTTTTTATTGTTGTTGTATATTGCGTTGATATTTGAGGGCACAAAACGGTTAACTGAATAGTAGTAATGAAGTTATATCGTTCATCGTTGTTGATGCTGTATGGAAGGCTGTAAGGTTGATTGAGTGGTAGTAATGGATCCAAATAATAATAGTGATTGTCTGGTTGGAACAGCAGTAGAATATGATGAAGTTTGAGGGTTGCTATGTTTGTGGCTTTATGGATTGAAGTGTTCTTCAGCACGTATCATCAAGGTGTAAATTTTCTGCACAATTCGTTCACTCACTTGATCTTGCTGAAATTGACGATTGTATAGAAAAGAGCCATTCTGTAAATCCATTAGCGAGAGTCGCAGATCGGGTTTATTGTTACCGAACTTCCGATATCCATATCCACGAGGATTGGCTACAAACAAAAATTGAAATTATGGCTGTTATAAAAATTTAATTACAAAATGCATGCATGACGCTACTTTGTTTTCGTTTTGATGTATTATAGCCAAAAGTTTCATAAAATTTAGCGTTATTGGGTTAGAGAATATCGATGTTTGTAATGACTCAACACGTATCAGCGCTTTGAATGATTTTACCTGTTGTACAGGTTCGCATCCTATTTGAGGCAGAATCTTCAGTAATTTATTCACACATTACCTACAGGTAGAAGGGAGTTGTAAAGTTTAATAATTTAAGGCATCTCGGCCTATACAAGAGTTGATGGGTCTGAGTACGTTGTCATCGAGTAGCATGGAACAGAGGCAACTCGTTGCGCGTTTACCCAAAGAGTTATTTCTTATCTACATTCAAGTGGAAGCATATATCGATATCGCTAAAGGTATGACTATGGAAATTATCGCGTATTGAATATCGCACTCTAGATTCTGTTATATGAGGTGGAATTTATAGTTGGGCATATATTTTTTCAATAAACGCCGCTTACAGCACTAAAATTTGACGCTAGTGGAGTGAACATTAAATGCTAGTTTTATTAAGTTGCTTATTTATCGCTTCTGAAAGCCAAATTTCGAATTTTCTGGAACGCTCCAATCTATATATCAGAAAGCTTCATAGTATTTATCTAAAGAAAGGTGGCTAGAAATGGACCGAGAATGAGGTTTTTACGGTGAAATGCTTTGCGTGTTGGTCAGTAGACTTGCTTCCCAGTTTAATCCGATGCTGTCCTCCGTCATGATTGGAACTGAAGCATGATTTAAGTCATGACCATCTGAAAATTGGTAAACTTGCTGCCGTTTCTGGTCGCAAGTAGGGTCGGAATCGTATTTAAATCATAGTGTTTGATTTAATTTTATTTATTTTTGATTTAATTAATTTATTTTTTTGCATTAAAAAATATTTGTGCATGGTGGAGACGTATATATGTATAGTGGAAGATGTTCAGTTATTTTTTGCTCCAAAGAAGTATAGCTTTAATTACTTTATTGTAGATAAAGATGTACGTGTACGCTGTGAGGGCGATTTGGAAAATGCGATAAAATTTGCCGAATGTGAACGGCAATCAGAGAGCGGTGCGGAGGACGAAAGTGAAAGCACTGATGCGGATGTTAGTCACTTCGATTCTCTTTCTGCTTATTACAGTTTACAATATTTGAAACCGGGTGATTGAACTCTGCTATGCTGTTTAATTTAAAAATATTTTGGTATAATGTGAATTGATCTGTAGCCTGAGGTAATGCTTGAGAAACGTTTCTTCCACTAGAGTTCTAACTTTTTGGAATGTGTCCCTTACAGCAGCATCTCGAACTTATTTTTGCTGGATGATTTCTATAAGCGCAGCATTTGCCAGGTAGTTTTTAAGAGGTTTCTCGAACAACGGATTTTACTAACTATATTTTAAACTAGTTGTTTCTTATAGTCTCGTTTTGTAACGGTAATCGTAAGACGATATGATCATTGAGTCAACTCATTTTGAATACTTCGCTTATCTGCAAGAAATGTTTTGTTTGAGTTTTCTTCTTCTAATTATTTTTATCAATGATTAAATAGACAGTAAATATAAATTTGTCATGAGATTTTTATTATTAAATGTGAACTAATATTATCGGAATGAGTTGAATTTAATTTCATTCAGATTAGTTAGAGAATTCAATTCCCAATGTGCTTTTTGTATTATTTNCCCTCCCTCTTCCCTCTCCCCCCACGGAATTGCCATCTTGCATTTTACATGCGTAAAAATGAAGTAGTGAATTGATCACAGACGTGTTCATTTGATAGAATAACGCTACTTATTGCCTGGGCATCTATGCTTATAACTCGAACTTGTCTGCTGTTCAAGAGGTCCTTCTAAGGGTAGTTTGTAGGTGATGTACTTCCTTACATCACTTTTTATTGCATCATTTCGCTTTTTTCTCAAAGAAAATGACAGATAAAAACTCCATTGTGAATTTGTCAATGAAAAAATTTTTTGAAAATATGGTAAGGAAAAGCGAGAATGAGCAATATATTCTTTGATTCGCATAACTCATCTTATAGTTTGTGTTTAGGTGAATTTGGTTATCAGTTTTTGATGAAAAATTAGCGGTGATAAGATTGAAGAGCGTTTTCATTTCTCAGAATCAAAAAATACATTTTACCAAAGGATGTTCTATGTTTAAAGTTTTCTTAGTTTCGTACAGCTTCTTAAGTTTTTTTGTTTGCGATTTTTAAGTTATAAATCAAGTTTTTAATCATTTTAAGCATTGCTTAAAGTTGCAGAACTTGGAAATGGAAATAAATGTTTCTCTAACTGAACACATGGACATCGAGAACATGGATCGATTACTTAGCATTCAGATGGCATTTCTCGTTTCACGTTGTGACGTTCTTCTTGAGGTTAATTCAGCACTCACCGGTTCTTCTGATTTCTCACGCGAGCACCTCTTCTCTCGTTTAACCAGGTATGGTATTGTCTTTCTAAAGTTTCTGCTTCTATGAATTTCTGATGCTTCTAAACAGTTGAGTTCTACTGTATTATTACATGGAGTTTGTTCGTAATGTACACAGATCAGATTTTATGTTCTCGTATTTGTTGAGGATCCCCTCTCAGATATTTTTGCTCATAACTGAAAGCCACTCAATAAGGTGACATAGGTAAAACAGGTCAAACAGTCCCGTTCTTACAATCTCGTAATGTGAGTTGGAATCGTAATGGGAGGATACTTTAAAAATCGATATGGTAGTATAATTTTTCTTGTTCCTTTTTGCAGAAATTGATTTATGGCTATTGTTTATGTTTAACTTTCTTGGAGGAGATGATTTCCTCAAATAATTTATTTCTAGGGGACGTGATCAACAACCACCTCTGAATTTCGATACCAAATCTTCTCTAAAATTTAGCATTAAAAAGTCTTTGTGATAGTCCAAAAGAGTAGGAACGAATGCGTTTCTGTATATGCATATTCCTAAAACATTCCTACAACCAGAATTGACTCGAGGATGGTCTTCCGCATCTTTAATTTTGACCTCTGATTTGGGCCTTAAAGCTGGCACGAATTATGCGTACAATAATTGGTATGATATGAGGGTCTCATATTGCTCGTTATTGTTTTATTGTTGTTGCTTGCAAGTTGAATGCCATAAAATATTGCAATGTTTTGCGTATTACTCTCATCCTATTTTCTTTCCCTCTCTCTTTCGATCTCTTTGCTATTATTCATTCGGCAATTTTTGATTGTCGTGGAAATTTGCGACGTTGAAAGAGAGCTTTCGTTGAGGTCATGCATTTCCCGTCCTTTGAAATTTAGTGAGCAAAACCTAATCTTTTTTCCAAATTTACCTATTTTGACATCTCTCGTTTTCTTTGTTGTTAAGCAATGGGTGATATTAGAGTTTCATATATATAACTCTAATAACGGTTGAGTGCGAGGTGAGAACAAACTTCTCGGTGCAAATTTTTCATTAAGAAGTGTATAACAGTCGAGTGAATTTCGTGTTATATTTCAATTGCATAAAGCAAAGGATATGAAAGTAATTTCGGCTCAAAATAAGATAACATTACGAATTTCAAGGTAATTTTTCGAGTACATACAGTTGGCTGTATTTGTTGATTATTTTATGCAATTCGTTGAGCCGAACAGTGATTCTGTAATAGAGAAGTACTATGCCATAAAGAGGTGATGCTGGGGCGGAATATTGCAAAATTTTGCTTGCCTCGTCTAGTTGTTATAATCCGCTCGATCGTGAAGGACATGAAAGGCATTAACGATCACTTAAATGCTGGATATGCGTAAACTTCAGAAATTCGCACACCATCAGGAAATTGAAAGATTGAACGTAAGCTTGACCTCTAATCAGGTCAGTACTCTAGGTCACCCTACCTAACACTTACCTAATTTCTTGGCTGTGAATTTTTGAGGTTGTCAGAGTTGGCGACATCTGACAGCTAAACGATAGCTCGATTATGCCTGTCGTCCTACACGGTACTGTGTTTAAGTTTCTTTAAGTATGAAATCGTCTTCGTGCACCGTGGCACCGTGAGCTGTTATCGCTCTTCACTAAGAGAGGCTCATGCGAGTCTAGTATCAGCTTGCCTGTCATAAGGAGGAAGACAACCGGGATCATATGTATGATTGCTGACGTATTAGCCACTCAACAATACCTAGCAGGTGAAGTGGTAAACCAAACACACTCTACCGAATCTGAAAATTATGCGACGCCGATCGTTGCTTTTTTACACATACACTAATGCGAATCACATAGTGTGTCCTTTCTTTGAGATCAACAGAAAGCATTGAATCGCTAGTCGCAACATCGACCAGATGCGTTGAGTGATGCCATGTGTAGACAGACATACTTTCGCTTCTATCCTTTATGTTCACTCTTCGATAGGTATATTTTTTTTTCATTGAATCGAATGTTTCTATTTATTTAATTTATGCAAAAAATTGGAAATTTTATGTCATTTCGCCTGAAAAGAATGTCAATTTCATCAACGAATTTCAAATTCCACATAATATTTTATAATATTTTCATATTTTTCCAAAAATTTTATCGAATTTTCATTGTCCAATCCGTTTCCACTGCTATCGAAATGCAACGATGAATGAAATATTAGATGCTTATTGTTGCAATATTTGTAGAATATGTTGGATGAGGGTTTGATTAACACAAGAAGAGGCAGCGAATCGTTGTCTGTTTTTCTTTGTAAAGCCAGTCTTTAGATTTCTATTATTATGATGTTCTTATAAGAAAAATAATGAGTACCAATGTAAAGAGATTACTCTATGATTATTGCTGCACTCGAATATCCGTTTCCAAACAACTTAACTATAACTATAAGTTTGTTGCAATTCAACTGCAGTTGTCTCACTGCGTTCATCGTTCAATGTCACTTCCAATTGCGGCTAAACAAGTGCAGCATAACGAAGAAAGCGAATAGGTTGCAGCTGTGAATAGTTTCTTTCGAAGAGGCAATATATGTTGCGTTTCTTCGTCCAAAGAAAGCAATGATACCAACCCCCTTGAAATCATCTCTCACTACCAAACGGTCGTTGCATTATGCTGCAAAAAAAAATGCAACACGTGCGTATCTAATGTGCATACGAAATGAGTATCGAAGGCGGCCACCACCCCACAGAAACCACATTCATACATCAATCAACCATCCTTAACACATCTCAACACCTTAACCAACATCTTACAGCCCTTAAATATGTTTTTAGTGTCCTATCTAACGTAAATCATACCGATCTATCTCCTAGGTCATCTCAGCATTGGCGGATTTGCTCTGTGCCTATCTGAATATCATCGTTTATGAATTAAAAAGTAAGAAGCTATTTCTGCAAACATGAATGGCCAAAAATTGGGGGGTGGGGGGGAAAACGTAGGGCTAATTTCTTAAATAAGTTATAAATTCTGCAACTAAGTTATTACAACCACTTTTCTTGGCTAGCAATTTAAAGTCATAGATAAAGCTGCGTGAAATAATTGAATGAATGCCATTGATATTATGTCATTTATGCCCGCTAAACAAGAAATTTCATAGAATTCCATCTCACTAAGTACATTAAACGAAGCGATGGAAATCTCTCATATTTAACGCAAATTTTGATCCAATTTGAAATATTTGTCGAACGTTTTACACATTCTTATCTAAATGTCGATCGAAGGAAAGAATTTTCAAACATTAGGCCTATCTTCCGGATATTCATAACCATCTATCAATGCTTTTATCGAATAGCTTCATATTTCTTTACGTTTAGGCGGGCGGTATCAAATTCTTTAGCCTATTCGCATAAAAACGCATCTTATCTAAGGAATTTGTACGCTTCATGAGGCCAAATATCTTCATGTTGGCCGTGCAAATGCTATAGCTCAAAAACAGGTTAAAACATAGGATCGTTTGAATCGACAAACGCTCGGCCGGCGGGTCGTTTCTGTTTCTATAATCAGACGGAGTTGTATCGATAGAAACACATAGCATGTCTCCAACGAAATATTGTTTAGTTAGTGGATTCCAAGCTTCCTCACTATAGTGGATTCCAAGCTCCCTCAACTACTGGAAGTGATTTTCAGAAACCATTCAATTGTCGAGATTCCTATGACAGATTGAAGTGAGGTGACATCGTTGCTATGTGCCAAGTTGAAATCAATGAAACTGGGATCAATGAAATCATGAAATTTCGACTAGATTATTTCATTGTATTCTAATGGTGAGTTATCTTCACTTCCCTCTAAAACTATTCCTCTTGAATGTGAGGAATTATTAATTTTTGTTAATTGGGCTATTTGCATTCAATCTTTGCATCGTTCACTTTTAACTATTCAGTGATCAGAACGCTCTCATCGAAATTATATCTGAAGATTGTATGCCTCAGGGATGAAACGCTCTCATTGATCACAATCGATAAAGCCACCAAACACATCTCTACTTTATTAGAGTCGCTACTTGCGATATCAACAATAGTGCAGCTGAGAACGTAGGCATACGTTGTATGTCTCATGCGTTTCTATTTATGATTATATGTTTTGCATTTTTTTGTTTATTATTATGTGTTTCATACCTTTCTATTTATTATTACGTACTTATTATTAGTGTTATTAGTTTTATCGTTTCTAAAATCTTTTCTGTTCTAAGCGCTTTCTAGTTTCTTTCCTATGCTAAGAAGTATTGTAAAGAACGCTCAATCTTCATCTATAACGGCTATCTATTTCTTAAGTTTAGCCGTTAATTTCATTGTGATGATAGCTGATTGCATAATTACAATGCCCGACGGTATGGCATCGATATTCGATATGGCTGTCATTCAATTTTTTCTAATTTATTTTTTTAAATTTAAATTATTGACTCATTTTAACAGTAATTTAGCTCCGATCTGTGAAATTTACAATAAGTGCTTGAGGAAGTAATCGTTGTTGGTAGGCATTGCTATATACTATGAATATTTATGAATAGTTAAAATTTATTATAAAAGAGAAAGAAAGTATTGTGCGGTATATCTTTCTATTCATCTAGTCTATGAGAGAGAGGTCGTTACAATTTCTTTTTACTTAATATATTTCTAGTTTTCTTATTGTTAGTGAATTCGATGTATATTTATTCCGTATTTAAATATCGATGTGCTAAGCTAAGATTGAANACATATGAAATGAAAACTCATAATATGAACGATTTGGCGTCGATGCATTTATAGACGCATTGTTCATCGTTGCAGTTACTTTAACGATCAAGCAACATTAGCAATATTAGCGTGGTACATATTTCATAGAATAAAACCTTATGTAGAAAGAAATAGCAGCGACCTCTTTCTTCTTAAAAAGATCGAAATTAATGGTTGTGGTCATCATAAACGACTATCCACTTGATCTAAACACCCTCAACAATTATTTTATTAAATCTATAAATATCGTTTAGTAAGTAGTATAGGCATTAGTAATTGAGGTATTACTCAATGAATAGAATGATGAAGAGAGAGAAGAAAGAGGCATAAAAGTGCATAATAAAGCACTAGAGATTCGATTGAAACACTCTGATAACTTCTTCAAAGAAGGCTCATCGCGATCAGTGCAAGCGAATTGCCTACGTTCGCATCAGATTGCTATAGCTCTTTTTTTTTTTGCAATACATCAGCACGGTGCCAGTCTCAGCTCGCCACCGAAACGCTTTTTTTTTGGAGAGATACTTTCCTCTTCTATATTCGATTCCAGTAATACAAGTCTTATAAGTGAAAGTTTTGGGGAATTCTAATTGCTAAAATAGGTCATTCAAATACACTATTCGATATAGTGAATTTGTATAAGCGTATAAGTTTGAACGTTTTCCAGTGTATTGACTTATTGACTTCGACGTTATATTCTAAAGTTGCTGTGGATATTTGCATATGATTGGAGCAATTCTCCTCTTTGCATATTCAAGAAATCGATTGTCTATCGGCGTTGAAGATATTGAATTTCCCATATTCATCGAAATCATATTCTATTGTATTTGAGTGTTCGAGGAATGATGTTTGCTAATTTGCATTCAAAATCGCAAATAATCGGTGATTTTCATGTGTCCCCACTCTTATATATGCATAGCGAAGTAGTGAAAGCCAAAGGGCAGTGGCGTTTTTTTTTTGGGTTACATAGGGGTCGGATATACGAGAATTTGCAACAGTGATGCAAGTCGAGTGATTTGTTCTTTTTGTTGTCTTTCTAAATGCGTCGGCCACACGGCGCGAACTCCTTTTTTTCCATCCTCATATCGCACACTGAATGGCATTTTTCCATAAATCACCCGCAGTGAAGGAGCAGCGTATTTTGTGCAAAAATTTTCACAAAAGATTTTAGAAAATGCCACAAATTTGGCAACCGTCCAACAATCCATTCGAAATATTTTATTCACTACTGACAATTTTTTTTTCTACGATGTTCATCTATGCTATTAGATCATCTGAATTCATCAAGACAACTATTGAGTTTAATGGTCGCATAATATTAAATTTTGATGACATTTTTCAAAATTTTTTATCATTTGAAATACTTTTTCATAAAGTCATCCGCTCCTACACTTTATAGTGGGTGTATGAGGGAGGTTAAGGATTTTATAGGAAAGGAAAATGTGCTTTCATGTAAAGCGCACGATGACTTTCGAGGCTGTTTTAGCAAGTTTATTTTATTTTATATGTAAAGCGCCATCATTATTCGATAAGCTAGAAATTTTCGAAAAATCGGCAAACTAGTAAGCTCAGAGAGGTGGAGGGGAAAGGGGAAAGGAGAACAATTATAGTGCCTATGCAATAGTGAAATATTAATTTCGTATTAGCGGGTTTCCGTTTTACTTGCTAATATTTTATCTTAGAAAACGATTAATAAGTATTAAAATCACCTTAGTAAATTTTCTAATGCTATAGAAAGGAAAAATTTCAATTCTAATTATCGCAAAGCAATCGTTACATATAATATTATGAAGCAATTTTGGGATGCGTTTTATAAACTGCATGGGAGAGCATTCATAACAAATCGATAGAATCGAATTCCCATCGCGATTTTCTCAAATCTGAGTGAAGCACAATCTCAGCAATCGTTTCGATGTGCGAATATGATTCAACTGCCTCTAAATATGTTTCTTAACAAAATATAGTGTGAAAAACGTACGGATATAGGTTCATATGAAGTTGTGGAATTGAAGATTTTCGGCAGATGATTGAATCTTGGACAACGAGGAAGGAATATGGATAAAATCTAATATTTGGTGTCCTTCACTATTTAAACCCTCTAGAAGTCCACATTTCTATTTTAAAATACAATAGTAGACGAGGGACAGTTTTCCATGTATGTGATGGGAAACCTTCATCATGGATGTTGAGTATCTCTTCTACCTATCCCTTGAAATTTGGGCATATTTTTCAACATATTGATTAATAAAGCTTCCTTCTATAGTGTGTTAAATATAGCTATAAAACTAATGTTCTTTTCAATTTAATGACGATTATAAGCTATGTCTGAGTCATTGTTTCGTCGACTCCTTATAGCTGCAGCTGATAGTTCTTGAGAACAGTCCTATCTCGGAACAGCTCGCTGGCCATTTTTTCCCCGCAGCGGATAATCAAAAGTTGGGAAATTATATTGAATCCAATCGACTCGTACAAGGGAATATTTTCTTCAAATTTTTGGATATTTCCCGTGCCAGCAATTCTGATTAGAATTTGTGGCTCACTAAATTTGATCTGAAAGAATGCTAATAGAGTCGAAAAGTTTTTTTTAAAAAATGATTTCATCAAGATTTATGGAATTTTCCCAGTCTTTTTAATGCTTATTTAACGTCAAAGTGCAAGCCACTTTTCAAAAGAAAGTCGAATTTTGTGACTGATCCTGTTCGATTTCGATTAGAGTGATCAGGGTTGCTCAAGTGTGAATCGAATCGATGATTATCGACTGATCAGTTCAGTATTCAATGCTGCAATGCTGAAAGTAATTTATGAAATTACAATAGAACTGCAAACGAGATAATTTCAGCTTAGAATATACATAAAAGCGTAGGAAATTAATTTTTTTGTGATAGTTTATCATCTAGCTGCAAGCATTTTTGTTATACTTTAGTCATTGCTCACTTCATCCATAACGAATTGTTTCCTTCAAAATGATTACTATAAAGCAAACTTATCAAACTCCAATTGATTGGTCATTTGGGATTCGTAATGCTCTAATTTTTCAAGAACATTTCAAATTTCTTTGAATCATGACCTGGAAATGCAAAGGGAGGGGGATATTCGTGATGCGATAAGGAAACAATCTGCATGAAGTCATCCTCTTAACTCATATAATTGCTAATATTTGAAAGATTTCGAATGCTGAGTTACTCTACATAATCACAATTTTATTACCAAAAATTATTCTCACTATTGCTAAAGCTATTCAACTATCACCGAAAATACATCAAATAATTAATATAATTCAGCAGCTAATAAATAATATAACGGTGTTTGCGCGAAAATTCGCTTTAACCGACCTGAAAAGTTCCAATAAGATGTAAATATCTCGTAGTATTTACAGTGTAACGCATAGATGTTATTGTTATTAAAAATAAAAAAAGTCGGTTAGGCATTCATCGTCGAATTCGATTCAACATTTCGGCTGAAGTATTAAAAATTCTATGATCTATTCATGAAATTATGTATTTTTGCTATCAACTTCTATTTCCATCGGAGTTTGTAAGTTTGTAAATCCGCTTTTTATGCATATATATTTTTGTTTATCTATAGGACAACCCATCAATTCGCAAATATTTATTCTCACATGTCATCTAACAGAAATTTTGAATTCGTATTTCACTTTCGAAAATATTATCGCAATTCTTTAAACATCACAATTTCCAATATATTCGCTGAGTGGAGACTATTTACTAGAAGACAGCAAAACTATTGATATTAAGAGGGGGAGCGGGGATAGCATTTTGTGTGGTAAAGACGAAACGATTGCTGAATGTATTTAGATTTGCTCACAAAGACGTGCATAATCAGATGGATGATCTTTGTGTACATCGTAAGGGGAGACACAAGCTCTAGGAGGTGATTTGTGTATGAGGGTGGCGGTATACGGCCGCCGTCGAATGTCTATCATTATTTTCTATACTCTCTAGCTAAACGTTTGCAATCGTTTCTACCGGCTTCACTTTAATGTCACAAATGTGAAAATCAAGCGGCAAACCTCTTTGAAGTGTGCTATCATCATTCGGTACCATTTCATTGTATCCATTTCTTCCTGGTTCAGCTTTTTTTCGACTGATATAATTTATCACCATTCGTCTATCCAGTTTATCAGGTCCAAGTTGATCAATGATCAACTTGAACTTCATAATGCGTGAAAATCACTTGTTTCTCATCGATGACTGTCTTACTCGAGGAGTAAATAAAAGCGCTTTTTTGTTGTTTTTGAAGTTTTGGTTTCTCTCCCCTTTCCCCTCTCTTCGTTTTTTTCGGTATTGGTTCACTTGAGAACATGACAATACTGCTTCAGTATGTCTGCTTCTGCTTCTTTATGTAAGTTCAGTAACACTGGGAATGATTGCTATTTTAATACGCGCATATATGCGTTTCATTCACTAACGACTGCGTCATTTCTCTGCATCGGTGTATGTCCATCAACTAACAAACACTCTTTGAACACTCAATTAGTACTCAGTTGATCGACCTATGTAGTTCACACCTTGCCAACCGAATTTTCATTGAACCCGAACTTCCATGCACACTCATTTGCATATCTAACTGCAATACAGCCTACTACTTTCTGATTTTGCACATCCATCCGTTGGCGTTAAAAGTTTTTTTGACTGTTCAGTTGAAGTCTTTATTAGCCGCTCATTTTTGACATATTTCAATTATATGAAAGGATTTGAAATAATTGCACCGTAATGAACATCGTAAGAGTTGGCATGTCGCATAGAATACAAGTGAAGATAGGAAACTTAGCCGAATAAAAATATGGAAAAGCGCATCACATTAGTTGGGGCACAATACGTGTTCTTGTAATTGTACTGATCAGATCAGCCAATATCGAACTTTACTAGCAAATAATAAAATATACGCAAAAATACGTCTAAATCGTCAAGCTCATCAATCATACAAATCCTCTTCAAAACGCTTATTCGACTCGGTGTGCCACTAAAAAAAGCATAGCAAACTTTTGAAGGATATTTTAGAGTTTGTAACTCGTCTAGAAGTTAACAAATAAGCCTTAAAATTGTAATGAGTGCCCCTTTCGACATAAATCGTACTCACTACATTCCACGACCCGAGCTTCGTAAGCTAAGGCTATAGGACAAATAGACGGATGTATGATGTAATAAAAACATGAGGAGGCGCATAGGAAGGCTGAAAGCAAAGAATTCCGGAAGAATAATGCAAACAGAAAACAGTACGGAAAAATTAATATAAAAGAAGAAATTCCGGAGAAAAACAGATTCAGGAAATTGGCAGTTATGGAATATTGAAAAACTGCGCGCAGAAGTTTCGCTAAGAATAATCATTTTCAAGCAAAAAACTAGTGAAATTATAAAAGTCCCGCAATGTACTGTTACAAACAGAGATCATAATTTTGTGTATTGTTCTATTTGTTGATCTTTCATTTTTCTATGGCCACACAACCAAAAATTCAATCATTAGCGGAAGTAAAATCACTTCCTCGAAAGCATTTTTGCAAGATTGATAATTAATTCTATAAAATTTCTTGATTTCTATGTTATTCTATTCATAAGTTTTTTTAAAGGGACCACTCTTATGCAAGTGGAAAAGCGCATGAAGTAGATTGAAACGATGAGTGCTTTTTTCATTTCAGCTCGAAAGCTCGCTTTAAAAATGTGGTTAGGTCGTGCAATAATGCATTTTCCTGAAAAGATCAACAAGTTACACAAATCTTCAGCCAAGGAGTTTATTTTTCGATTGTACTTGATTGGCCTCAAAGGCAATTCAGCTTAGAAATTTCATCGTGAATCTAGTGGAAGATTAAATAAGGATCAGTGCCACAAGAGCCAGTAGGATTTAGGCGTTAGGGTTCTACTTACAATAGCAGCGAGTTTTTAAAATTACCAACGGGCAATTATTCGAAGGAATAGTCTATTTGTTTTTGAAGCGATTAGATTGCTGGAATAATTCGTCCGCAAATGATTCGTTTTTTTTTTGTCAATAATGCATAATTATTAGCATAAATGCAATGGGATCAACTACAAAATATATGCAAATTTTTTCGGCAAGTTTAATTTCTTCCAGTATTGATAAATCAATTGAAATTTAGCATAGAGGTAATATTGTGATATATGTCATATACCTAACACATTTCGTCGCTCTAGCCTCGATTCCGAATTGAAGCAGCTAGATCGATACAGGTAGATAGACAAACAAACACTTATGCGTGTGAAGGATTGTCGTATCATTTGGTGGGTGAATGAATTAATTTCCATACTTTATTATTTACTAGTAATTCATGAAGACTGATCAATTCGGCGACTAGATTCGTTGAGTGCATATTATATCATTTCCTCTACTATTCCTTTTTACCTTTTTTAACTTCAATTTCATCTTTAACATTTGACTGATTGCTGAAAGCACTTAATTATGAACTCATCGAAGAAAGCAGCATGACACTGACTTTTTATTCGGCAGATTTCCCTTTTTTATAAAAGTAAATTCAATTCATTGGTTGTTGTAAGGAAAAAGAGAGAAGAGAATGTGGTGGAATAAGAGAAAAATGTTCTCACCGTTCTCCATTTAGTCATTACTTTTTCTAATTCTGGAATTTCCAACATAAAGTAATATAATGCTGAAATGCATATTTCCTGTAGAAGCGTAACATTAGACGATGATGCGTGAAGAAACGGTTTAATAGTGCGCATTTCTCCACCATATGATGGTGATCGCTGAAGAAATTGTTAGAGTGAGATGGGTAAGGGGGTGAAGGTGTAAGAGGGAAAAGAGAGAAGTGCAAGGAGTAAATGCAATCTAGAACTCGAAGAGGTAAGACACCCCGTCGATAAAGATGGACGGGCGCCAGTTCCGTTCGGATTATTACGAATGGAGCGGAGCTATGAATATTAGAAGATTCCGTGGAGTGGAAGCTTGCATGGGATTTTTAAATATGCGAAATTCAAGGATGATGATATTATGTCTCTTCTCTTTCTCCGATTCCCTTTCGACTAAACCGTTGGAAGAGCGGTGACGAGGAAAAGTGTCTGCAAGATGGCACAAGTCCCGCAGTATCGTTGAAAGTGGGGTGGAGATGATCGTGAACGTGCTTTAAAGCGCACTTCTCTTTTTCTATACAACACATTGCACTTTCACTTCAATCGTATAATGAGGTAATTTAGAGTTTTTCTTATGTGCGCACCCGCAGATCGTGTTGCGTTTTCGATTTTCACCTGACAATCGTTGTTTCGATTTGCTTTCAAGATTTTATTCTACAAAATTCGATGTGATGATCCATCGATCCCTCTCATAACTCTTCTGTTAGCTCTTCAATATCAATTATGAACATCATTCAATGTGAACAGAAACTTCTTAAATGGCTGTTGGTGTTGAAGGGTCAGTATGATTCGCATAGTTTTATCGATAACGGTTTATTTGCTCTTGCATTTTCAAAAGAAAAAAACTCGATTCACCCAAAATGTGAATGTGGAATAACGCATTCATTAAGCGTATTAGCCATATTAACCGTATCAGTATCTACCAATTTTATTGAGATACAAAGAAACTACTTTTTTTTAGTAATGAGCAATAGCATAGATACTTATTATTTAGATATTATTCTTTTCTTCTCTTTGAATGTACAAAAATAATAATCGTTTCTTTTGTCGTATATTGCTTATCAAAGATGGAGGATTTTCATTTATACGATACAAATTATTACTTCGTTTATAAGTTATTATAAAAATTATCAGTTATAAAAATTATTGCAAAATCACAATTATACAAAAATTTTATCTTCGATTCGCATGCTGTACCACACTCACACGCATATATGTTTTGCACAAAAGTCGAACCTTCAATGTACACGTCTTTATCACATACTTAAGCGGCTCTACAATGGCGAATATACAGTATGCATCGTACATAGGATTTTCCAAAAGTTGTATCATTGATGCAGTATCTGTACCATTTGTATAAGTACGTGCAGAAAAGTCGTACATTCGACGTACAATATACAGCATTTGCACATAAACACACTTTCATAAGTACATATGTGCTCCTCAACAATTTTTTAAGCACATGAGGGGTGAAGATCATTAATCGAGGTCCACATTGGTCCACATTTATATAATGACTATTACTTGATGATATTGTATTAGCAGTCGCGTTATGTGCACAGTAGAACTGATGAGACTTGGCCAAAAAATAGTCGAAAACACGATTAGCGTCAATTCAATCAGTTAGAGTATCAAGTTGGAAAATGGGAAATATCCGCCACGGATATCGCCTGCGGGCAACGCTTTTTTCGATGAAGATAATTTTGCATAAAAAAGCATCTTTATGCAGAATGTGCTGCTACCTTATCAAAAATTGTCGATCTTTTAAAAGCGCTTGCAAGAGTGTACGAAAGAATTCGCTTTGCGTTGACGAGAGATGAAGGGTCCAATGATGTGTTGCTATTAGATGTTTTGCTTCGAAAGCGAAATATATCTAGTTGCAATGTATATTAAGCGATACGTATGTATGCGTTATTTGAAGCATTTATGCTTGTGCTGTATTCTTATGAAGTTTTTTGAGTTGGAACATGATCACATCCCGCCCATACGATGTCATTCTTATTCATTGTTTACGGTACTTTAGGCGCCATCGAAATATTTGACGCTGACATCACTCTTCCGTTCTACTATTGATGAGTTGACGTAGTAGCTATATGCGCATATAAAGTGTTAGCTAAAAAAAGCTTTTTCCGAGTGGTATTTTTTTAAATCGTTGTTTTATTTCGATTATCAAAAGTTCTGATTTCGGAGAGTTTTCAAAAAATTCAAAAATTTTTTAAAAGCTTCTTTTTTTTAATTCTTTTCAAATCTTCAATTTTATGCTCTAAATCCAATATTTGTCAACATATTAAGAGCGAAATTTTTGAACCACTTGAAAGTATATAATTCTGATAATATTTAAACGATATAAGTCTATACCTATAACTAAGGAGCAATTCTTTCCTTATTCGCACTTGATCTCTCATCTTCTCTCATTTAGCACTTTAGGATGGTACTCTGAATAAAGGGATAGTAGAGGATCAAAATTAACTTCTCGCATATATATCTGCGATTGAATATTTTTTTGAATATGATTTTTATCTTATTCATAGATATCCATTTTATCATTGATTTTCTTGTCATTATTCATTCTCCTTTCAAAAGAATACTTATTAAATTTAAGATCATTTCATATCTGTATTCAGTTATATTCAATTTTTCCATCACTACAGCTAACATTCCTTTTACCTTTTATTTAATTTCAAAACTCCATTTGCAATTAATCTTTAGAAGTATGTCTAACGTCATACGAAATACTTTTAACGTTAACAAAAATCACTTTAAAAAAATCATTCCTTATTATCTGCAAATTATCTTCACAAATATTCATAGAAATTAACTCATACTAGCAACGCTATGTCTTTAAATATAATTTTTTCCACGTCGTGCAAATAAAAGATCACCGTTTTATGATGTTCGCATAACACTCCAAAACATTGCTTTCGTTGATCTACTTAACGTATTGCTCGGGGCTAAACAACTGAGCTTACCATTCAGAGATACATATACACTGTCACACTATACTTCCATTAATAATAATTCAACATATATATTGTAGTAGCTTGTGTATTTTCGCAAATATTGGTGGTGAGGCTTTTTTAGGATGCTTGTACACCTTAGAAGTGTGATAGGCGATAGGTGAATTGCGTAGAAATTGTACCAAAAGGTTTCTTCTCAGATCTAAAATTCAGATTAGCACAAATGTAAGAACATCTCATTCATATAATATCTATAGAGGAAATGCACATATTGATGTCCGGCATATGGTTTTTTTTATGAGAACGATTAGAAGCGCTCTTTGAGGTGGCGATTACGGTAGAATATATGAAAATCCTATCGATGTATACACAACTATGATAACTAGCAGGTGAAAAGCGTTTCTTTCTCGATTGGAGGGCGCCATTTGATGCATCAATGCAGCAATTTTTTTTTTACTTCTCATCATCAATGATGAAGAGAAACGAACGTTTTTGTACTGATGTAGGGCCGTATCGATGTTGCGAATGTGTGGTGCAAAGATGGCGCTTTGATATGGATGTTGTGCTTTCTTATATGCCGCACTCGAATGTTCCAACAATCAACTTATATCTAGCTGTTATAGCCCGATCGTCAACGTTAACATATATTGTGCTTCATGCTATCTTCAAGTAGTGTTAGCATATATGCTTCGTCGATTGACTAGCGAAAAGATTATACTTTTACTAAGTCTGCTGTATAAAAGTGACCTCTCTCCCCACTCCCTACCCCCTCCCCAGCCCTCTCTTTCACTCACCTACTCTAATCTTTGCTGTCTTCCATTTTCTTATAATCTCACTGGTTCACTGAGGTGCAGATTAGCGTAATGATGTTATATAATAGGTAATGTGCGAAAGCGCACAATTAAGTTTGCAACGACAATGGTATAATCATAATAGGTAACATATGTCGATAGTTACAGTGAAAGTATAACATATGTCTACTACGTAGCTTTACTTGTCTATATATTCAAAATTCGTATGCTTAGAAAGCAGGATTCTAGATTTCTCTCACTTTTTTATATCTACTTCTCAAATAGATGGATAGATTAACTAACGAAAAGATTTTAGGGCCGTTATTGATATTATTTATTTAAGAATAGCGTCAGATTCGAATTTCTATCAGAAAACGAATTTCTTTTTCCAGATTTGCTTTTCCGAATTTTTTTTTCATGAAACATAAAATAGGGCTCTTCGAATACTAGTTGACTTTTTGTGGATCAACTATTGCGTAATATGGTCGAGCAGTTTTTATAAGAAACAGTTATGTAAATGTTTAGTGATTTTGAAAACAATGTAGTGTTCGTTTTGACATTTTGCTGGTCAGCCCAGAATGACCAACGGAGGTGTGGGCATCGTGTGTGACCGTTCTCACTGGTAGATGAATAAGCCATGAATAAGCAACATATTGATGCTGCGTTCATGGCTGATGTCGATTTGACACGTCGAGAAAGCGTCATGGCTTGTCCTTGTCTATTGTAAGCATTTTTTTTATATTCATCGGGAAAGCAGTTCATGTTGTTGCCCCCTCCTCTCGCCGGGGACTCAGTTCAAGTTTGCTCCCCTCCCTTCGTACAAGAAAATCATCGCTTTTCCTCTTCTTGTTTTTTGGCATAAGGTAACATAACGCTGACACAGCAACGTTTTTATAGGAGATTAAGATAGAGAATAATGAGATTTAAAAAATTACGAAAATTCGACTAACAAAAAGTATTGCTTAAAAAGATCAACAAATGGCATCAATTTTTAAACGCTTATATAAAACTCATTATTAAGGTACCACAATAGAATTATAAAATCTCCAGAAATGAGTGTTTTATTTGACTTGTGCATATATTAGCTATTATATACATGAACATTTCCGGTTTCTATGTGGTACACGCATGATCGGTGTAATACGCATATGTGGCGCACAATGCAAGAAGAAAATTCAACATTAAAAGAAATTTATTATTGTGAGCGGTTGGTCTCTAAGGACTACTTTCATTTGGCTGCTTATTATTTTTCTTCGTAAGCTTTATGTGTATCACATAATGCAACGTCACATTCACCATGTTTACACAATAAATGAAGGAAATCATACCGGTGGGGTTTTCATAATTCATATGTAACCTTAGTAATTCGGAACGTTACGTGAAAAGATTTGTTGAAGAGGCGATGATTCGAATAGGCCAATGTGCTTCTGGAAGGCCAACGACTCGTCGAAAAAAGAGCCGTTATAGGGCAGTGAGCGGCCTGCCTTCACTGCACTGATTTATTGGTATCGCGATCCAGTTTCAACGTTTATTGCTGTGGTTTTTAACCGATCGCCACTCCGCCTATAGAGCCTAATGCTATCCGTGAATGTCCAACAAAAAGTCAGAGACTTCATTGGTGAGGTGGACACTAAGTATTGTCTAGGCATTGGTGGACAGGTGGACATTGGTGAACAGGTGGAACAGCAGCGGAGTTATATTATCTATATATCGCTCTATTAAGGTACTATACCTGATCGTCGACATTACGACTTTAGTTTTCCACGGTAAAAATATCATAATGACAGCTGGTTGAGGTGCAAACTATCACCACAGTGTGAAGTGGGTTTTTTTCTGGGGATGAGAAAAATAAATGCAACACCTTTATGAGGTATAAAGTTTGTGGCTACTAAACAAGTGGGTAGTTTTCGCATCATCTAGGCATAATCATTCTAAAAGCAATATTCTGCGAATGAAATCCAACTCATCGAAAGTATCTTCAATTTCGGCGATAATACAGTAATATATACCAATATCTAATGCCAATGGCTGCTGTGTGAAAGTTAATTGTAAATGAGAGTAGCACTTACAGTTTTGAAAGGAAATATGAATATATCGTAAATCATACTTGCATAGCTGGATTTTATTTTTGTGGTGGAATTTAATCAGCGCATTGTAATATCGAAACTTCAAGAAGACCATTAGCCCATAAGTGTGGTCCTATTGAAAGAGATGTTAATTTGACTCGAATTGTTTGTTACCTATGATCCAACAAAGTTAATAAATTAAACATTTTCTATTCATGTTTATTGTGCTATTTATTGTGCAATATTCGGAAAGCATAACTGAGAGAATGGCAGTTACTAATGGATTTACATATCGTCCTAAAGTAATCGTGACGCAAATATCTGTCAATATAGTGAATTAGATGGTATGAAATCGAAATGGTTACATTTTATTGTGTAGTGATCATCTTTTTAGTATGGCAATCATCTCGAAACTTACATTTGATCCTAAATAATTGTTCAGTATAGTGTAAAATTTTTATTGAGAAACAGAATTTTCGTTTTTGCGAACAATACAGCAGCCTCGAAATAGTGAATATATAGTTGGTATTGACACCCACTAAGCTATATAATGGTGAAGAATGGATTAGTGGAGAGGATTTCATAAAATATCCGAATATTTGTAGAAGTGTTTGTGTTTCCAGCATCTTAATACACCCGATCAGTTGGTCATATCCACCTAAACACACACGAGTTCCTAATTAGTATAGCTAACGGCTTAGGGCTATACTGAAATTATTTTACAGCATTTCGATACCATCATATCTTCCCCACTTTCACTCCCCAAGTCAACGCCTCTCTCACCTTTAAGACATCAGTTCCAATGGACATCGATGCCCACAGTGATCGTTGCCCGTTAGAAGTGAATAACGATAAATTTCAGTTTTTCAATGGTCCATCGGATGAACCGTCCCGAGCATTCGCCTACACCGAGTGTTTCGCTGTAATATTGTTTACTTGCGATTCTTTTCACTCCTTTTTTTCTGTTTTTGTTTTTGTTTGTTTTTTCAACATTTTTATTCTGCAGCAACTTTTGTGATGTTCCCATAAATTTTTATGTATTCTCATTGCTTTCAATGTTGTTTGTGTTTGGTATTTCTAATTTTCAAGTGCTTCTAGGAATCTTTTCGCTTAGAATTTTCCCTTTCGCGTTATATCGAAGTCTGAAAACGGTTCACTTTGACAAAATGATCTCAATAAATTTGACTATCATTGGGATTGTTCGATAACGGCTATCATTTATTTCCATTTTTCCTTCGACACTTTCGCAAGGTTTCCAAATTTTATCAGCTTTAAAAGCTTTGCAACGTTCTGAACGTTTTCAGCCGAAAAAATGGTTTAGATAAGGCTTGAGTGTGTTCATGAATTCACTTTAAAAAAAAAATATTTGTGGGATAGTAATCTCAAATTTTTTATGTGACCTTCTAAACTCACATTTCCAACATGCATAATAACGAGATCATAATTTTGCATACGTCCGCATACCTTCTTTATCTGCCATTTATCCAGTGCTTTCATTTCTGAAGTCTTCACCCGTTGCCATACTCCTTTACTACAAATTATTTCAATTATCATTTATTTGGTGGACGTTTTTATTGAAATCTAAATTCGAAAGATTTTTATGCGAAATGTTTGCTACTTTATCGGATTCTTCAAGAAGTTTATGTAGAAATGTTAGAGTCCGTAGAGGTTAACTTGTTGACTATGGTAAAAAAATTTTTTCGAAACAGGAGATATCAGCGGGTATTCGCGATAGGAATGAACAAATCTAGATGGATACGGTAAAGTGAATATGATGCAAAGTGCACACAGTGAATTGCAACATCACAAATCTGTATGCGAAAAGCGAATCCTCAAGCTCATACACAATGTCGATATTTAAGAGTTGAGTGTTTTCGTGAGGCTTTATCCAGTACGAACATCGGTCAATACACACGGGTTCATTGTTTCATAGCAAATCGACCACCCTTTCTCGTTGCAAAAAAAATCCAATCGAACGCTGATGGCATTGCATCAATACACAGTTGGTTATTTCTCGACATGTGATTCGCCGGCGAGACAGAATTTTTTTTTTTTTATTTTTATTTTTTTCAACCAGTGCGATTAAGTCATTCGGACCGATGAATGAGCGAATTAGATGGCCAAAATGACCGAAATGGTAAGAAGTGGCGCTCTTTTTAAAAAGCTGCATTGAGAATTTCGCCTATCCCCCAGTGGTTCTGCCATTTAACTATTATTTGCTCCTTAAATAAAAAAGAAAGCAAAGCAAATTGCATCTCAATTTTATTCCTTTGTTTTTCTTCATATTTAAATGTTTGATATTTTAATTGGCATCAAAATTTCTAAGTGCTATCTTTTATTCGCAGTGAAAAATTTGCATAGATAAGATGAATCGCATGCGAATCAAATGCTCATTATATTCGAAGAAATATATCTCTTAACTTAAAGTGTATCACTGATGTGTCTAAAAAAATGCTTGAAAAGTGAACGAGTCTGATCCTGACTCAATTCCTTGTTGGCAGAATTCGAACAACTTTTTAAAAATATTTTCTTAGCAACATTTCTCAACATGCCAACACCAAAAGAGTTCTTTCGTTCATGTGCACTTAAAAATTTTTCGATGCGCACAAAATGAAAAAGCGCTTTGTTAGTGCGCGGCTCTTCGCTAATATGTACTTTAAAAAGTACTTCGATACGCATACACTTAAAAATACTTCGGCACCTTATATATATATATATATATATATATATATATATATATATATATATATATATATATATATATATTATATATATATATATATATATATATAGAAGTATTATTATAGTAAATCAATTTTGTATTATTATAATTAATTAATTTATAGATGAGGTGGGTTTAAAAAAATGGATTTATTACGGCGTTGTTTATGTGCATATAGAGAGTTGAATTTTAAATAAAACAACATCACGCATGCATTTGTGGTCGAATATTTATAGCAGAAACTGTGATCTATAGAATTTTCATCGAATTCATGAGCCGCTAACTGTTACAATTGAGATTTGCGCTTATCAATTTCGTAAAGCATATCTTTAAGCGCTCCTTCCTCTACAGTAAATTGTCTGCTCTTGTCGATCCACTATTGTTTCGTTCTTATTGCACGGTAGTTGTAAGATTGACGCTTTAATTTAATGTACGAAATACTAAAAATGACAGTTGTACGAAAAGTACGAAAGCTCTTTTAAGGTGCGAATGCGAGAAAACAGCTAAAGGCTTTTAAGAAGATTATTGCAGTGGGTTTAGTCTTGTCGTTAGAGTTATAATATCACTTATAGCGTAGTTTAATGTTATACCTGTAGGGGGATAATAATTTTTCGCCATACTATATGAGTTTTTTTAGTTCAGAGTGTAGAGTGAGATAAACTGCACGTTGACTAGTCGTCTATAGTTATGATCCATAAAGAATGGTACTCGTTGAGGGGGGAGGGGGGGTGAATGTCTGCTACACTTAATATCTAAACATTCGATCTATGCGAGTGTCTGTACGTATGCTCTCAGCTGTTCCACAGCATTTCGAATGGCCTTTGCACGATCGCAATTTCGCAGTGCTTAATGACCCATTGTTGCGATTTTGATGGACGTTCACTCGTTTCGATCAAGCAAAGCGATTTTTTTTTTTTGTGAGAAGATGCTTTCTTCTTTCCGCCAATGAAATATTTCATAGTCATTCCTCATCGCTTTGCAGACAAAAAGGAAATGAGGAGGGAACATGCAATGGCTATAGGCGAGCGGTAATATTTGGCGGATTGATGAAACATGCAACAATTACATTTGAAAGAATTCTTCATTTGCTCCTAATTTCCGCTTTATTTTGTTTTCGTAGAAACTTTTTAAGCAACAACTTTATTTTAATCGATTAATTAATCGGCTGGCAGTATCGTATGCACAAGACCTTCGTTCATAATTTGCGCCTTTTAATACTACGAGATTTACTATTTGCTTTCTTTTAATCCACTCTTCAATTTTCGCATTGTTCCTCGTCCACTTTTAGCCCTCATAAATTGCAGTTCATCCATACTAAAAACGAAGAATACATTTTTGTTCATTTAAAAAAGCCAAAAGTTTAAGAATTAGAAAAGCAAAGTAATCAATCTGCCTCTGAAATATTTAAATTGAATCGTATAAAGCAGATAGATATATATAAAAGGTAACAAATGATCACATGAGCTATATAGCTGAAGAAGATATTTCTGTGATACGATGAAATGCGGAAAATTTTTTTGGAAATCCCTATAATAGAGTGTTTTTTCGATGTTTTCTTCGCAGATGCTACAATATTTCCGCTTCATAACAACAAAAGTTTCTCTCGTCTTCTTATTTCTTTCCCATCGCTTGCAAACAACATCGCCTAAAGGAATATGCATGAAATATCACTCATTTTTTTGATGAAACTAAGCATTAACCTCTGATAATCAAGAGAGGCATATAATAGCGGATAAGTAACTTTGCATTGAACAATAAACGTTTGCACTAACAAATATATTAATAGTAATAAACTCTTAATGTGCAGGCAGAAAGAGTAAACCTTTTAGAGCACTCGTCTTCTTTTCACATTTTTGTTATTTACCGTGCGCTATCTATAATATTGAGAAGTGTTTATTTTACGCTCATGTCTAAATCCAAAAGAAATTTGTTTAGAGCATCTGAAAGATATTATTTCTATTTCCCTTCAAACTATAATGTGCTATTTCTATTCTCCTTATATTATTTATATTTCCGTCCTTTTATTTCTGCCCCTCTTCTCCTCCAGTATGTTCTATAATTCTATACTATATAAAGTCCGCATTACATAGGTTTTGATTTATCTGAAATAATTAAAAATTGCCTAAAAATGCAATTGTAAGGAAGTCATCCAAATTTCATTCCATATAATCGTATAAAAATTTACATCATTTCGCAGTTATATTCCTTCTTTACCGACTAGAACTGAGACGATATTATTGAACAAAAAAGGTAGCATTAAGCTTTATCTTTAGCAGTAATATATTCTCATATAATTAACTTGAAGTTATCCAACTTTTAAGTCCTTAGATAATATGTCACAGAAATGACTTGTTCCCAATGAAATACCGTTTGAAACGCCATTCCCAAATGAACATCTGTACGAATAAGTTTAACTGAAGGTCGATGCACCAATAGATATTCTCTGGTGGATGCTTTCGATTGCCAACTGATCAGCGTTTGATTCTCTACAATATTCGTATTATTTCTTTCATCTCTAACGGAAGCGTGCAGTAGTTATGATGGAATGAATCTAGAAGAGGCTCTGCTGTAAGGCTTAGCATACCAGAATGCTTAAGTGGCAAGTTTTATCGCATAAATGAAATCCGTGTAATTTTATTTTCTCTTCAAGTGATTATATTTCTTTCAATTAATATGAATAAGTATCCCAGGGATATTCCCAACTAAGAGTATATATCCTTCATCATCGTACCTACTTATGGAAGTTTCGATGAGATGTCCCAAAAGTACACCCGATGAGTATAGCAGAGAAAATGTGTGTGGGTTATGAATGGGAATGTGTTTAAATGACGTCACTGGGCAAGCCAGTCATTTTCTGCCGATGTTTGTCCCTTGAGTGACCATGCATTCGTCGTTACGTTTGTTTTTGTTTTTAGTTTTTTCTTTTCTTCTTTTTCTTCTGAGAGAGAGACAGCCAAATTTTTTTCATTTCAAAATAGAAAACGCAACGCTGCTGTCTGAATGTGGAAGCGCCTGCTGCTTGGTTTATGATCAACGCTTGCAGCGTTGCCATCCTTGTCTGCACGCTCACCCCACACGTCGTCCTCGTTCGTTGGATGCACATGCTGTTTGTCGGCATATTATTGCCACCTCCCTTCAAACTTATAATAACACGTTTCATTAATTATTTAACCCCTCTTAAATTTCCGCTTGTTTATTTCTAAGCGTATTCATCTATTTATTTACTTGCTTATTTATTTATTTGTTTATTTATTTGCTTATTTGTTTATTTGTTTATTTCTGAGTGTGCGTTTATGCATTCTTCTCTATTGCTTCCACCGATATTATAAGGTGATGAGAGAATGAGAAGGAATCGGATGAGAAAGGGAGTGGTAAAGGGAAACGTCGAACAAAAAAAAGTAGCTTATTTTGATGTGCGATCAAATGAGCCTCCATTTGTTCAGATCCTCATTTTACAATAGACCTCAAATGTTACTTTCATTCGATGATGATATTTCCTCTACCATCATTCTAAAGTTTTTTTTTATTTGCCACATTATTGTTTTTTCTCATTTACATTTACCACTTATAATAGGACCGGTTATATTTATTGCATATGATTTCGAGTCGAAATTTTTCTTAATTCTCTAAAAATAGTAAAAGATTTATTGGCTTCTGTTTAGTTATTTATCTTACTACTCATGTATTGCTTTACCTTAACGCCTCTTTTCCATGAATGAAGTGATACCTAACATAGACTATTCCATTTGCCGATATTTGAATTAAATACCGCCTTATTCCATCTCCATATATTTTTCATACATATTGAAATAGTGTTTCTTATTTATTTTGTTATACGTTTTCTTTTGTTTTGCAAATAAGGTACACTGTAGCGATAGTGTATCTATGATTGTATTTTTATCTATTCTGTTTGATGATTTTTGCATTATTTCATCGGTAATTTCTTCATTGTTCCTTAAAGTTATCGAAGATAAGCTACAAACACTTAAGGTTGCAAAAAAGAAAAACGAAATCTCGTATCTACCTTACAACAGTTGAGTTTTCCATTTTACATCGGTTAGATCATAGAAAAGTTATTCTTTTCTGGAATATTTATACGAGCGGTTGGTTCACTCCAAATACTAAGGCATTATTTTGTGTACTTGTGAAAATGGCTAATTAGGTGGATAGAATGGCAAAGCACATATCGTGCAATCTCTTCTAGCATGCTGCTCCATTTGTTTTTATCTATTGATTTATTTATTTACCACAGGAGGCATTTATCTGTCTTATGGAAATTCGTACATACCAAAGGCAAATTATTAGAGCAAATGTTGAACAATCGTTATGTTTAACAGATCATCAAACGCAGTTGGAGGTCAGGCGGCCAATAATAAACATAGATGTAATTCATCAGATGTGGTTTAAGAAAGCTCTTGCTCGGTGCTTGAATTTCTTTTGCTGCATTCTAGTGATGAATCTTTCGTTTATATAGTATTACATTCTAGTTCGACTATTAGAGCTCTTTTGCAAATGGCTCTCTAGGTAACTGCTATTACTACTTAATAAAGCTTTATTTAATAAGGTCTCGAGCATACTCATAAATTGTAATTTGTCCATCTAGCAATATTAATGTTTTTTGCATCAATTTCAGATCTTCTTTAGCCATTTTTTGAGGAAAATTGTGAAGCTGAACACATCAAAGCAAAACTAGATGCTGAGTAGTACCGCGCTACCAATTTGATGTACTTTATTAGCTTATGCTGAATTTTGTTGCACTTATCAAAGAAAATACGTATGTTTTGCTCTGTAGGGTGGGAGGAGGGTGGGAAGGACAGCAATATTTTTTTAGAAATGCAATTCTAAAACTTCGGGCGGTTTACAGCGTTGCTCAACTCCATAGTATAATAGCAAAGCACACTAACACTATGGAGCAATTTGTTGTTTCATAGCTTTCCCATATGCTATAGCTGCTCCCATCATCATTCACTCCTTCCCTTCCTTCTCGCATTCCCCCCCCCCACCTTCCCCTACTCTCATTTCGACTTTTTAGTGGTTGCGTTGTGTGCGGCCTACCGTGTTCCCCGATTATCGGAAAGCAAGTGCCGGATCCTTCAAGAGGGCTCTGTTTACGAAAGCTGAATCCCCGTTTCTACGATGGAAAATTTCCTTATGCATTCTCAAATGATTATACAAAGCGAGTGGTCATTACAAGATTTTTCCACTTGTGTTTTTCTTCGTATTGTTGCATTATGAAGAGCATCATGAGCGTATATCTAAGTGTTTTGTAGTTCACTTTATTGTGTTCGACACATTCATTCCCGCTCTGCCTTCCCCTAACTTGCTATACTAGTCTTTGCTAATGTTTAGGTAATGATCAAATGAGGTATAAACTCAGGACCATAGATATACGTTGGGTTGATCGGGTGAGGTATAGCTCGTAGTTCGAGTGAAATATAAGCAGTGCGTCGATCGAAGTATAACTCCCGAATTGAGTGATATATAATCGTCGGATGCAATATAATTTGCGGATTGGATGTGATTCACCACCAGGTCGAATAGTGCACAGACCATAGATTATAAGCAATATTGTCTGTGCACCCGACTATGAGTAAGCGAACATTCGGATTTCGTGAGATGAGCGTAGGACTTTCCGATAAGAATAGCCACCAACTGGGTGGCAACAGATCAGCTGCAGCTGCAACATTTCTTTCGTCGATTGCTAATGATGCATTTTTGCGCATTCTTCTTTTTCTCTAAGACGTTCACATAGCAACAAATAAATCAACACGATATGAGAACAAAAACCGAACAAATGCGTCGCAGAATAACACAATACCAATCCCTACTGCGCACTCTTCATGTGTTAAATTTAAAAAAAAAAAAAAATTGAAGTTGATTTCTATTTTTTTTTCAGTTCCAATTTCGGAATTTTCCTCTAAATATTCATAATAAATGATTTCCTCGAAATGTCATGCATAAAAGTATAGAATATATACTGTTGCGTTTAACTACATGATGAAGTTCTTTAATTTTTTATGCACACAGGTGAATGGCTTGTTTTTTGAATCATGGACTTTTCAATTTTAATAGAATATATTCCAAAGAGTCGTTTTCTTAAGACTCCATTCTATAGCAAAACGGATAGCACAACTTCGTTATTGCTGCATCCGCGACTGTTTCATAGTCTTTTTCTGAGTGAAAAAAAACTTTCACATATCATTAGTTAGATTTCATGAATTTGAAAAATACATTAAAGTTCAACAGTTATCTTTTTCTCTGCAAAATTATATTTGTTATCACTCGCATTGTATAAATTCAAAAAAACTAAAGCCTTTTTAAGAAGACACGATGGGGGGAGAGAGTGGAAGTGGTGCTGTATTAAATGGATTAAATGGAGGGGGATATTTTCAATCGTACGATATAATCGATTCGTTGAAATTTATTTCGAGTCATAGCAATGTTTCAACATTAAGTGGTTGTTTATTTCGGCTTTCGATTTGCACCAAATCTTTTCATATATATCAAAAATTTTACGCTCTTTGTTATTTTCTCTTTATCAGCAACGAAATTATCATCTTTGCTGACCATCGTTGACATTTCTTGTTGATTCTCGATCACTATTATCTTAGCCTTCTCTCTTATTCAGTGTTCATCGTAACGCTACGAGTAAACCCACTGGGCTTGAAGAATTGTTAGAATCATCGAAAAGGAGCTTTTTTTTGTTTCGATGCTGTACAATACGATGTTTTTTTTTTTTTTTAGAGGAATTTAGAATCGTACTTTAGTCGATCAGCTGAACGTTTATTAGCCATAGAAATTAATCATCTCAATCCAATGTTATGCAAGTGGGACAAGGTAAGTAATAGAAGCGTTATTTCTCTCATATTTGAGGTTGACTTATTATTATTATTGATGAAAAAAGTAATGAGTGATTATTCCAAGCCAATAATGACTCTAAAGAAAATTTTTTAACGAATAAAACAAGCTCGAATAAGGTCCAACTAAGAGCTCATAAAAGAAATTAAAATTATATTGCATCGATATATTAGCCAACTTAATTTGACAATAATTCATATATGCAAGTCGTTAGAATGTAAATCGTTTTTACTTATAATTGTTGGGAATTAGTAAAAGCGAAATGGTTTAAATTCAATTTATTAAATTTTTCAATGAGTCGTTCCCCCCAATTAGATAGACGTCTGACTGACATTTCGATATGTTTTCCCTCTCTCTTATCGCTTTTGTTTATGAGGGTTTTTTTTAAAGTGTTTAAAAATGATGCATTTTTTGGACATTATTGTGAGACATAATGATTGAGCCTTGTAGCGCCGCACACAGCGCTTTTACTGATGCAATTCAATAGTTCAAAGCGCACGATATTCGATGATGCTAAATATTTTCCATTTCTTTTTTATTCTCTTTTTTTTTCTCGCTAATTTTTGCAAAAAAGCGCTTTATGACAGTGCTATGTCTTTGATCACGTACATTTGTGTATGTGTTTTTTCAACTGTTTTTTTTTCGATAAATTAAACTAGCGGATGATTATAACGGTGTGAAAATATCTTTCGAATGACAGTTTAGACCACTGAATAATCTCTGTGTCTAGTTTTCCAAAAAAAAAAAAAATTTGATTCTGTTTTGTATAAATTTTAATCTGATTTATGCAATGAAATTTGCAAGCCGAATTTTGTGTTGAAATCATTTTGGGGTTTCAAATGTATTCTTTGTTAATAATTTATAAAAATATTTTTAATTGTAAAGTAATGAGAATAGATCCTTGGGGGTATTGTTTTTATATTCTTTCAAGAAANTATTTTGTTAACTTTTCACATCGCAATGATACATTCGGTTTGCATCGGAGATAATTTTTGAGTTCTTCGAAACGCTAATGCAATATAGAGATCACCAACTAAAGCAAGCAATATGCAAATGACGCCTCATATAAAGCGCCTTAAGCTCGATTGACTTAAAACGATTGAGGCGGAGACGCAAAAACCGTTTGCAAGTTTTTCTTTTCATAACATTTACAGGTATTCTTCTGGTGTTCATGGCTAACAGTAGTACCGTATGGTGCAAGAAAATAGGCGCTTATTTTGGCAACAATAGTAATAATTCGGTTATCATGTAATCTTTGCTCTAGAATAGTTTTACATAGAAACTATACATACAATTAGTTCCAATAATTAACCTAATAAATATGCAACTGGGTACCTGGCTATTTGATATTAATCACTCAAGGATCATTTAACAGAGTTTTTTCGAGAAAATGTTACACCTTCTGTAAAAGTATTTAGGTATCATTCCTTTTTTCTGTTTTTCACTTGCATAGAAGTCGCGTATGCAGTTTGCAATTTTTTGTATAAGCTAGTATTGTCGAAGAGATGAAGGCATCGGTTGAATAGGAGCCCCAATTTTGCATCAAGTAGAGGATGCTTATCAAGATTAATTGGATACAATGAGAATATTGTTTTTGACACAGTGGAATCTTTTTTTTCAAATAATAGTACAAAAATTTTGGATAAAATTCAATAATGGTGCAAAAATTCTGGATAAAATTCAACAATGGTGCAAAAATTTTGGATAAAATTTAATAATGGTGCAAAAATTCTGCATAAAATTCAATGATGGTGCAAAAATTTTGCATAAAATTCAATAATGATGGAAAAATTTTGCACGAATTTCAACAGTGGTGCAAAAATTTTGCATGAAATCCGATTTTGTCGCATAAGAGAGGAATGGTTATTAAGTAATTGCGCGCACATTTCTCGCATTATCTGGAGTTAAGATCTGAGCAGTTACAAGCCTGCAAACTGTATCGCCTGGGGATAAAATCTTCTTTTTAGTGCTGCTCTATTTGAATATGCATTTCATTCCCTCTGATTGTTTAGAAGAAGCAAATTCGCATCTTTATTAAACCCTCTATGGTACAACGAGATATGTCCTATCTTTAGAGTTTATCTTTAAGCATAATGAAATATGATTGCTAAAAAACATTAGTGAAAGCATAGATACGTTGCATATGAACACAATAATCGCTTAATGGTTTTATTGGTCGTTTTGCTATTTCTTTTAAAGAAGATAACGATTACTTCGTTTTGCATATCATATAGTTGCTGTTTCATTTTTGAGTTTACGCTTTAAAATTTGCATCATTTTTTTTTCCACCGATACCGAAAACATTTTACGGTTCGAATTTTTCTCACTTGTTATTTGTACTCTTCCACTACTTTGATCAGTACTATTTCCCAATTCCCTACCTTCCTCCGTCCCTCCTTGACCTCTACCACTGAATAATGGTTCTGACTAGTGCATTTTCTATAGAACCATTTCATTTATTTGTTCGCAAGTTTCGAATGGCAACGAAGTTGGGGATCGTGAGAGTGAGGAATGAGTTGAAGGGGAAATGTAAGGATGCCTTCTTGTGTTACAGTCTTTAGTGTATATGTGAAAGCAGCGATGAGGACTATGGATTGTGGTGAATTTTGAAATAACATTTGTTGTGGTTGTTACGCTTCTGATATTATGTTGAATGCAAAGGTTGTTAGATAGGTTTTAAAACTGCTGATGCTCGAATCAAGAGCATTGCAGATCGGCGAATGAACATTGTCTGAATCCCACCTCCTGTTCATCATCCGGCTAGAGATATGAATGAACTTTATTGAGGCGTTCTTCTAGGGGGTCGATTATGCACTCTCTTCGCAGAATGTCAAATTTAAATGTTTATGCATGAATATTAGATTTATCTAGTTCATTTTTTCGGTGTTTTTTTCCCATTTCCACTCTTCACCAATACAAGAAAGTTTGCGTATAACCCACAAATGTTATGCGTCAAGAGAAGTACATTGTACGGGTGCATGCGGTATAGATAGGGATTACGGTTGAGCGAAAGAAAGTGGAAAGAAGCATAGAGTAAGACAAGGAAAAAACCGATTTTCGAATACTTCTTTGAGGGAATTAGATCATGATTTTGTTAGTTCATATAGCCTTTCCCCTTTCCCATTACAGTAATGAAGCAATGAAACTTTGCTGTGCGCAAAATGATTGATTATGATCTGCATTAGAGAATTATTCGTGGTGGACATTTTTCAGGTTTATTCATTCTTGGAATGTACCTTCATAAGTGCCATAAGTGAAATAAGAAGTGCCTTTAAAGGGGATCGCTTCGTTGCAACAATGGAACCCAGTTCACAACGTTATGCGAACACTCCCTTCTATTTGCATATGCAAATTCCATCCGGCCCAAATTCATCATCGTCCTCTTCAACGAATATTTCGACATTTTCGCCGCCAACTCTTTCATCGTTTTCTCCACTTTTCATTCGTCACGAGGTAATTGTACAATTGAAACTTATATTTTTATTTTATACTTTATTAATGAGATTATGCATAAAAAGTCCAGCAATAAAAAATTCATTTAAGGAAATTTTTAATATAGAAAATTTTTATCGCTCAAAATTTTGGTCATTGAAAAGTTTTCCTCCTTACGGCATATTTTTTTTCATTTCAACGTTATATTGCTTTCGTGTTTTTTCTTTGTAATTTACGTCGAATGTTTTTTTTTCCTGTTTCTTTTCCTATCTCTAAGATTTTATCTATTGCTATATAAAAAGTTATTTGCGTACTGTAATTTTGTTTCTCCTCGCCTCACGCATCAATTTTCTAAATACTCTTATACAAAAGCATTGCACTAGGATGTCTATACATGTTTCCGTATGCCTGATTTATCGTTCATGCACCCAAAATATTTATAAACATAGGAAAACAAATTTATATTTTTCACCTTCAAGCTGAGCTCTCTACCTGAGATTCTCTAAGCTTTCTTTACCTTTGCGTTTTAAATTATGCGTAGTTTCTTCCATAGGATTGACTGTGTTTAATTCGATCATTGACTAAGAACACATAATGGCTTCAAATATTATTTTGCTTTTTTTGGCAATCCTTAATGGAGCACAATTTGGATCCTCGCAAACTCACATTGTACGCTATTGTTTGCTGCAAAAAAAAAAGAACAAAAAAACAAAAAAAAAGATTGAGCATATAATGTGATCATTGATCTAGAAATCTGTTAACTGACACAAAGAGAAAGAAAGAAACAAATCCTATGCTGAGAGTTCTTAGGAGAATTCAAGTTTCGCGTTGATTATTTGAGAAGTAAAATTTAGTCTTTTTTTTTAGAAAAAAGGCTGTAACGTTTATTGCTGACAGCTGTAAAATTCTTTCTCAATTATGCTGTTCATTATAGCGGTAGAGATTGTCTGTGCTGTTGATGTGAAGTTGCAGCCAGCCGCTAACAGCAATAAACGCCGAAATTTTATTGCTATTAGACGGTGGAAAGTAACGATTTAACTTTGAAACAAAGTAAACACGAAAAGATCAAAGAGCTTTAATATGTTTGAGGAAACAATATGAATAGATACTTGATAATAAATAATGAGGCAGTCAATAGCTTGCAGCTATAGAAAATTGTGTTCACTAATGCAGCGTTAATATTGTCAAATACCCACCTGGTCAACACTTGCATTCTTCATGACAGCTTAAATGCCTGCAGTCACGCTGGTGTTGAATCTTGTATTGGATATTGTCTACGGCCACTTATTCCCATATAACACCACCAAAGAATCCGTGACAACCTAACAAAGTCATACAATGCCTCTTATTGGCTTTACCTTATCCTGCCATTGTTGTTTCTAGTATCCAAATTGACTTGGTACTTTTCTTCAACCGAACTGGTGGCTTTTTTGGAAAAGAAATGAGAAGACTGCCGTAATTTTGGGATACCTAAATTACCTCATTCGAATACTCAAATCGAAGAAACAATTTTTTTCATTGGAAAGTAAACGTTTGCATTAGTTTTGTGAGTCCGATCGATATTTATGTGCGCATTTTATGCGAGCAGCCATTTTGATATGTCCTCTATAAAGTGAAACTTTTTCTTATGGTTATTTAAAATTCTTTTTTTTTAAACCCTCGTCCATTCAATTATTCGTCCTTCTATTCTTTTTTTCGATTCCGTTTTTTTTGTGAATTTTGAAACATCGAAATGAGTTTCATTCGTCTACTATGCAGTACTTTCCTGTATTTTCTAAACATTTTGTGATAGGAATTGCAGTAGTGCTACGAGTGTTACATATTTTAAATTCAGCGCATTCATTGTAATGAATCCCATAAATTGCTGCTTTATTTTGATTCAATTTAATTCAATTTAATCATGGTAGCTAATTCAATTCAAGTCAATTTTTTCGTAGCAGTCAGTTCAATCTAATTCAATACAATTGGATTAGTCATAGTATTTTATTCAATTCAATTCAACTTTCGTTTCAGTGTTTATCTAGTTGAGCAAATGTGACCTCTATTTTTGTCATTGGTGCACGAAATAAAACAGCGAAAATTTTTTCAGCGATAAAAACTGAAAATTTAGGCAGTCTTACTGAACGCGCCAAGCGCAAATGCCAAAGTGAAACAATGAAAGCTGAATAACTCAACACCTCGTGTTTTTGCCACACATTCCTCCTATCGTCTTTTTTTTAGCGATTTCAAATCTTTTTTTTTCGAAATTATTTCTACCCAAATGGTAGATATTTTTCTAAACAATTAAACATGTTCAATGTTATCGTTTTGTAGGCAATAAGAGTTGAATTACGTTGCGTAAAGAGCTTTTTTTGTGCAATTTTTCCTCGTCGCAACATGCCGCCTTATGAAGAATTTTCAACTCCCCGTCTACGTCAGAAAGCATTTTTCGCACCGACAAAAGAAACAACGAAACAGATGAGCGCGTCGGAAAAAGATACGGTTTCTATTGCTGCTCTATAGCTATATTGGCATCGTTGCAATACTGAAGCATTTTAATTTCTTCAATATGCATCAAAAAGAAGCTGATAAGTTTTAGTTGCATGCATGCTCCGTCAATGCATTTTCAGGACATAAATTCAAATAGCGCTGATATTGCTGCCTCATTTAAAGACGTGGTTGTTACTGGAGAAGGGGGGAGGAGGGTGAGAGGAGGAGGAAGAGGTGTTTAGAGAAGAACGAGGGAGGAAATGTTCAGCCTAAAATCGACGAATTACGACATGCTTTAATCGCGTAATTTCTAATCATTTTCTCAATGGACGCTGCATTCCTCGGAGATGTAATATCGCACCAAAAATGCGCCTACAGCTTAATGACGATGTTGCTTAATGACCATGATGGAATTTGGCATTATTAATCTGGCACTCTGAAATAACAACTACCACTGATATAGGATGAATTTCTCCCTTTTACCAAAAAAAAAAAAAAAAATCGTTCAAAATGTTGATATTTTTGGGATTTGTGAAGAGGATGAAAAAACCATGCAATGATCGCAAGTGCGCTTTATTACTTCTCAAGTTTTTGTTTGCACAGCACAGCACACCAAGATGCTGTTCATGTTTATTTATATGTATGTAATGTGTTGATACAATAGTAGATAACATAGTGCGGAGAAAGGATTTTCAATCGAAAGGATGGGAGAAGTTGGGGAAGCAACTCGTTAGGATGGAAAGCTCGAGAAAAGGTTGAGAAATCCTTCCTTGATGAGGACCTCGCCTGCATTCTTCGATCAGGAAGTCCTAGCTGGGGAACGATTTTGTCGAGGCGAGGGCCTTGTCGAAAAAGTAGTGAATAAAGGAGCCCTCGAACTTTCCTCATGACTGCACAGCCGGGCAATGAGGACCTCTCACAAAATCAGTTACGAGGCAGAAACGACTGAGGGGGCAATAACTGCGAAATCTTTTGCTGTATTCTATACCGAACTCTGATCTACTATGCTGTCGCTCATTTTTATCCAGTGATTCTAGAACAGTTGGCGATACTGCAGGGAGCCTTAAAACTTGCTAGTTTTATGACCGACCAGTCGACTGTCACTATATGGAATGGGATGAAGAATTTTATTCTCGCAATAGACAAGCACCTTTATGCGACATGAGAGATGCATTATAGAGTATTTCAGCGGTCGGGATGCATTTTAAAGCTGGTCGAGTTGAAACAACGATCGTTTTGTAGAATATTGATGCGAGTGGTCGTTTCGGTTAAAATATGAATGTATTGCTGCACATTTGCTACTATTTTTCGTCTCTTTGCGGTACAAGTTGGTTGGGCTAGCAATAGGAGCGAAAGCACATCTCGTGCCAGTATCGTGCCGACTTCTTCGAGCATCTTCATTACTTGTTTTACGTGGGGTCAAAATTAATGGTTAGCAAGTGGAGAAATGTGAGAGACGTTGCACAGCATTCGCATTCGAATTTTTACTCACCAAATCAATCTACGAACAACTAATAAAACATGCGCAACAATGATACACTCATGTTTCAATCGACTCGATTACCCTTGCGAATATTCTACAAAAGAATTCTTTCTTATTCGATTCATGTGAAATTACCATATTCAATTCTTATTCAAATTTTTCTCATCGTTGAATGCGTATAAATTTTTGGGATCTTGATTGAATGGTGATGTAAGAGGTCACATCATCGTTTAGTTTGTACAAGCAAGTTTCGTTGCTCTAATTTCTGCGGTTCTCGAGTTGAGATTGGAAGATGGCAGACAAACACAAACGCCTAATCGCCTTAATTAGTAATACAGATGCGAAATTGCAGAAATTTACATAAAGCTCATTTATCATCCACTTACGTGGTTCCATGCTGTCGAAATCGTTTACCACCGGTCTCTAAATCTCATAAAAACAAGCACTTATACCATTAGTTTTGATGGTTGTTTTGCAGAAGTTCGGTCTACAGGCAACAACAACGGCTGTCGGTGTGTCTGCTATACCGAATGGAGGTTTGTGTGTTGGAAACAAAATGACGATAAGCGCGCATGCTTGTATGAACAGCAATACGGTGTCTGGTAACTCGGCGTCAAGGTTAACGAATAATTGCAACAGCCCACTTATCTTTGGATCGCCACCATTCACGTTACCACAGTTAGTTAGTTAGATTAATTTCTAATTGTTTTAATTTTACTGATGAATATTGTTTGCATGTTTATGATAAACGTTTCTGCTCTCAACATATATCATATTTTGGATAGTTTACGTTGAATTGCGCCATAACCGGCTTTGGATTTAGCCTCATGGTGATGGATCAAGCCCGGCGCTGGTCCTTTCCTAGTCCGGGGCGGATAAAAGGCAGTTGCCCAGCGAGGGTATGGGTTACGTTTAGTCCTCACTGCAATGAGTAAAACCTAGACTGTCCTGGTTCGAGTTGCAATTAGGAACAGGCTTTATTCAGACTCTCTTTTAGGAAACATTTTATTCGGAGATACCTCAAGAATATAGTGCTTTATTTATTTCATATTTATGTTTGATATTTATGCGTTAAATAGGAGCAAGGCCCTTCTACTTTTCCGCGATATACGAGGAAAAAGAGTTTGTCTTACAGCGCCATATTTCTCTCGACCTTTCTGTTCTTATTCAACTTTTTTTAGGTAGATAGTGAAGAATAATCTCTAAACTTGTAGACGATAATTGTTTTGGATTGGCCATTTTCACTCAAGTTTTTAAAGATTATGAAGGAAAAAAAATCGAAGTTTTGAAATTTCAACAAAAAATCGACATATATTATATATTTTTAGGCATTTGATCACTGAGTTGAATATGATAATTGATGGTATATAAATATAAATACATACATCTCAGGGCACACTTTTTTTTGCACAGCATTGTTTGAAGTGCTGTCTGTAGACTTTGCGCTCCGTCGCTGTTTTTCACACATTTTCTTTATTGGTTTCGGTGAATTCCATGGGGGGGGACGGGAAGAGAGGTTGGCACTAGGCCCACAAGAGGGGGCTACCAATAAATCTCGCTATTTTTCTTTTATTTTTTAAAGTAAAGCTTTGGTCTTAGCCATTTTTTTTATTCATATTGGCAACCTTTACATTATTTTATGTTCTTTTGAATAGGTTTAACGGTAGTAATATTATACAACTCCTTCGTTGCATGCAATGTTGCACTTTTTTTATCTTTTTTTGTTCACAACTTAATTATTTTTTCATTCTTTTTATCATTCTTTGTAGTCATGTTCAGTGTATTCTTTCCGTAGTGTCAGCTCAGACTTTTTCAATCATAACAACCTTCCCTCTCTCTCTCTTTGCATAACTGCGATAAGATTTTAGTTTAAATTACTCCATCATTCTCCTTGTTACTAAATGTCCTTGTGTGTGTGTGTCTTTCTGTCTCTCTATCTTCTACTATATCAGTTCAAGTAATTCCACAAAACTATTTATGTGCCTAGTTTAAACTCATTTCTTAAGGTCTTTCGTAAATATTCTTGTGTTTGCTATTTGTATTATTCTATTGCTATTCTATTGTTCTTTTTTTGTCATTCAGTTGCGTAAAAGACGCCTTAAAGAATATTAGTTTTATAGATATAAGATATTGATCATATTTCGTTTAAGATTTAAATAAATTTTCAAAGTTTAAAAAAAATTCTTTAGGAAATTGCTTGTAATATTTTTAAATTTTATTCTGTGAATATTTCTTCATATGAATTATCTTCTTTCTGAGACAATTTGCCATATGCAAATGCTATGTTCTTTGAAAATGCTCTATATTGAGGCAACTCTAAGCGTTCTATTTAATTTCTTTCTTTGAATTTCACTAATCTTAACTCAGAACAAAGATGATTATTGGTCTATATGCCGCTTATGATTGGCGTTGCTAATGTGGACAGCCTTGAAATATTTTTTGAAAAATTTTTCAACAGAAGAATTCATAATATACTCATTAAGTATTGAATCTTTTTCATTAGTTGCTCAATCTGAAATCAATATGCTAGTTTATTTACGATTAGTTAGATGGCCTAATTTTTTAAGCCTCTAATAGTTTGAAGTTCGAATATTTTTCTCGCATTTTTTTTTTTGAAAATTTCAAAAACGATTTGGAAATATTAAAACACAATTCTTCAATATCTTTTGCAACCTCATCAGTGTCATTTGTTGCGATGAGAGCATTCCTGAATAAACGCAACAATCAAATAAAGAAGCAGAAAAAAGCTTTAAATGGGGAACGAAGTCCAAATCACTGCGGACGCAAACTTGTCATAGAAATAAAAATTCTACCGCAAGGATGAGAAGTCACATTAGCTGATCGTACGATGAATCAATCAACTTGACTGCATCAACTGCTTCGAGTATTTTTTATTGCCCTCTACATTCAACATTTCCGCCTCCAATATTTTCTAATATCTACGAAATTTCCGGCTAGGGAAGGGGAAGAACCAGAAAGAGGTGATAGTTGTTTTTAGCATTATCATAGGTGGAATATTTTAGCAAACTCTATTGAATTCTCGATGACTGGTCTCATTCTATAATACATTTATTGTTATGTTTAATTGTATGGAACGAATGGATTTCACAATGTCTTTGAATTTTAATGATGACGTCACTTAGTGGAATATCATTCAAAATGCATAACGCATCTGTTGGAGATTATATATCTTTGCCATCATAACACAACTTGAATGACGTACCTCATTGTTTTTCATCACGAATGTGAAAACAAAACGCGATTTTTTTTTTGTCTACACAATACAAACGAATTCCTGGTTGTCGCTTAGGCACAAAAGTCTAGCTAAATTTTTATTGTTGGTAATGGCAATAAAATGAGTGGTGTGTTTGAAGAAATACAGTATTTATTTTAAATGGCGTCTCTAATTGAAGAAAAGCAAGAGGAAAGGGTATAGTTTAATGAAAGTTGTTGTTTTCGAAAAAAATCTTTTTCAATAAATGAAATACAAAGTCATAAATGACGATAATGATTTTAAAAATGTTTGCATTTCACGTGAAAAGAGAGAGAATAAGAGAGTGACGAAACGGCGCGACAAAATTGTTTCTTTTTTTGGGGAATAAAAAATTCCTTTATTGCAAAAAATAAAAAGCAACTCATGATCTTCGCATTATAATGCATTCATTGATTTTATTGATTCACAATTTCGCAAATTATGAAAATTTTTTTGTTTCATTCATCATTAATGCAGAGAAAATTGAAAATACATCCTGAAAATTTCATGAAAATTTATCCTTAATGGAAATTCATTCGTTTATCGATGCATTTAGTTTCTCATTTATCTTCTGATCGGCTATTCCCTTCCTTTTTCCTATATTACCTTCCCCTTATCATTCCTTTCTAGAATTGCCTCTATAAAATGCTCCATCATGAGATATCGGCGGCACATGTCGCTGTTGCTCTGCTCAACGAAAATTTTGATAATTTTCGAAAATCTTCTAAGAATAATTTGAAAATGTTTAGAAATATATTAATTCAATAAAAAATGTAGATGAAGTGAACTTTAATATTTATTCTTCGAAATAATTCTTTTAATTTGAATCATTCCATTCATTTCAATGTTTCTCTTCTTCGATTATCTTTGCAAAATGGCAAAAAAAAAAACTGCTGTAATAAATGTTCTCAGCAAAAGCGTTCCTCCTCTTATTCTCTTCCGAATGAAACTTGATGACTTAAACATTTCTTCACGATGAAAAATAACGCTTTGATGATTGTATCAAATGAACTCAAAAGAAATGCCGGCCACCATTCTTCTAAAATTTGTCAGCCTCATCAATGATCGATGACTGCGGAATCCACTCAGCGGATCAGCTCTCTATGCGAAAATCAATCGGAGTCAGAAATCCGTTGCGCTGTTTTTCGTACTCGGGATCGAGAAGACTCAACTCGTTTGTTTATGAGCTCCGAGTCAAATTCCATAATCCAAATTTTTGGTTTTTATCGGACTGAAATCATCCATTGACGTCTTCGCCACCTCTTCATTTACGGTATATGTGGATTTACGGGGTTCGGTGTAGTTGATCGTGATGACATAGCTGCAGCGGCCTATGAAACGAGTGTGATAAAATTATTTTTCGAGACCGCTCTAACAGTGTCGGAGTCAAAATGGGCAGTAAGAATCGATGTTTATTGAAGGCAGCCTTTATTAATCGATGTTTAAATTCAACATGGTAAACGTGCATATTTTTATGAATTTTTCAATTTTTTAAAACTCTCGAAACTTCGTAGCTTTTATCCCAGATTTATAGATCAAGCTGAAAAAAGAGAAGTTTTAAGGTTGTTTTTTTTTTATTTAGATGTTTGAAATGGGCATCCTTGCAAGTGGGAGGTGGTTGGAGAGATTTTATTCCAAAAATAATCTATTACTATATCAAAAATGGTCATTTATTTAGAAAACTTAATATGACGGTGGCTGGATCGGAAAAAATTTCTACATTCTGTTGTGAGTATTTTTCGTTTCTCGGAATTGCCTTTTGTATTCCTATGAAATAAATTGTCGACAATAATATCCTCAGAACTTTGAGCTTTCAAAGCGATTTAATTTATGTGATTTCGGGCAAAAGTTTCCACAGAGCTAATTTCTTCCTGTGAATTCCTAAAGTTAGCTTTTTTCTGAAAATTTTCATCATTTTTAGAGAAAAAATCGTTTCGAATTTCCACCGCTGAAATGATTTACAAAAAAAAAAAAATTGCAATTTTCCCCTTCATGTTGACTTCAACGAAAAAGCCCAAGAAATACATGAATATGAAGATCATTATATCAAATATGAAATGAAGTTCTTTGTTTATATTCGCTTTTTCAAGTAATTACTACCAGGAGCAATGTTTTGCTTTCCTAAGAAGTGTTCTATTCATTCAACGTGTCAGCTGTCGGCTGTCATGAAACATTTGATGTGTCACAAAAGGGCAATGAGGGCATCTTAGTGCGATGTGGGATGTACTTGAAAACATCAAAGAATTGAGCACAGTTGAAAGCTCAACGATAAAGCATCAGAAAGCACGCCAAATGCACACACAAAAAGCATTGAGCAATGTACATTTTTATTCGCTTTTCTTGTTCACGATTGCATTTATCACCACCTAATAATCGTTTTGAGGGAGGGGAGAGGTTATGTCGATCGCTAAGAGAGCTTTACTAAAAATTAGCTTATTTACAACTGAAGTAAGATTACTGCATTTGTCTCTGTAAGCCTAATTAGAGAGTACTTCGCTCTACGAGGAACATCCTGCAAAATAACGGAAAATAAAGTTGTAGAGTAATTTAATTGCTGGATTTTTCCGAACTATTTGTTGAGTTGAACTCTTTAAAGAAAGCATAAGCTAGAAAGTTGTTGTTGCTTACTCCATCATTCCTCCTTCTTTCCTTTCCTCCTCCCCCTGTCTCTACAACTGTCATCTTTTCTTCCATTCTCCTCTTCCCCATGCTTCGAAAAGAATAATTATTGTCATAAATTGGGAAGGTGTTTTTTTCGTTCAGTTCAAGTTTGTTTTTCTGTCGCCCACGCAACTTGATTTGCTTTTTTTTTTTCAAAAGGCATTCACAGATTGGTACGCGTTTTTCTATGCGTTTCGATGCTCGTATTGTTTAATATTTTTGGCGTCGTTTTTATGGCCAATAGACAGCGTAGTTTTTTTATAAGTCTAACAATCTTAATATTTCGACAGAAAGAACTTCTTTCTTTTTTTAACTTTTCTTTTTCCTCTCTGCAGTACAGTATTCTCAACAATATTTCTACAGTAGCCACCAAATCGCGTTAAAGCAGTTGCCTACGTCTATCAGATTTATTCTTCATGGATCAATCTTTCCATTCTCTCAACTAGAGATTTCGCTGAACGATTGTCTTTCCTCCATTATCGAGAGCCATTGCATTGACAATCACCACTGAGTTTCAAAAAGTGAGGAGATGCTAGACGTTCATGGGGAAGAGTGGGAATTGTCAAATGGAGTCCGGTCCTGAAATGGCCAAATGACACATGGGATTTGCTTTGATGATGCGCATAGGTGTATGGAACCACTAAAAAGATAAAATTACATATACTTTATAAATTATCTGCGTGACACTATGCAGTTTAACTTTGTGAAGTTAAAATATAGTCAACACCTCATAAATTTTTCTTATATGAGCTCAAAATTTCGTAAAATCACAATAGATGCAACCGAAATCTGCAAGAAAGAGTGGGAACCTGCATCTCTAGTTTCCAAATGGGAGAGAATTCAGAAACTGGGGATGCAGGTTCACCCTCTTTCTTGCAGATTTCGGTTGCATTTATTGTGATTGTTTTCAATTCTTTATGTTATTAAATCCAGATATCTAGATATTTGTTCACCTACTTGAAATAGGGAAAACATAATGGAACTGAACTTAGCGCTGTTTGTGTTCTCTGCGATTTGATTGCCTTAGCAAGTGAAATGATAGGAAAACACATTATTGGAGTTGGCACGATATGCATTTTCGCATTCCATCAACGAGATCTAAAAAATTCGATAATCAACGAGAAAATGATAAAACATGAAAGTGTGACACATACTTATTTAAGCGATCGGAACGCTTATGCAAATCGTTTTGCGAAATATTCGTTTTTGATTGCCTGAATGACTGCAAAATGCATATGAGTTTTCCGCATCTTGACATGTGCATATTTACTTCAGAAATTGATGAATCGCCTTGAAAACTAGTATAAGAGGTCATCATATGGTGTCATCTTTTACGCTATATTTTATTATTGTTGCATCATTAACTCCATTGTTAAAACTCTCGCATGAACGGACAGACAGATACACACATATAAACTCGACGGTCATATAATGTGCATTTACAAACGTTTTCAAAATTGGATAAAAAGGAGTATCGCTTCTATTTATGTTCTCTAATTTCCTTAATTGTTTCGCCGAAAAGTAAAAAACGCGCCTGATTTTTCTCTTTTTAGAATTTCTTCTGCAAAGAAAACGCTCATAACTGTCACCTATTTATATTAATTTGTTTTAGATTTATTTCGTTCTTCAAAGTGGAAGTTGCCTGCTTATTCTTAGTGCAATGTTTTATTTATTTCAAATGAAATACGAGGCAAAACGTGCCTTTAAAGCGATGCGAAAAATGTCACCTTTTGCTTTAACAACGTCTTAAACATCGTCCATTGTCTGATATAGACAAAACTGAAGGTTATCAAAAAAAAGAAAAACGGTGATCTGCTTACGCATATTTTGGTATGAAATGTGTACGGTAGGAATGATTTCCGTTATATGGTATAGAAATAGTGAAAGATAGTTTCATCTACTCATGTTTTGATTGCTTCGCATAATAGGATAACAAAGCAGGCTGTTGTTGAAGTGTTTTCAAGAGGAGGGGTTTTCCAATTTCGTAGGGCGGAGCCAATTCAATCGTCGTAAACTGAAATGGGCGTGGCGATCTTGCTTCCGTCTGGCTGTAGCGTCCTGACTGTGAGGCGCAACCTCAGTGCAAGTTTTGCTTTGATGGCATATTGAAAGCGCTTTCTTATTGTGACCTTTCATCTTATATATTGCCAGCCGAGAAATATTTATGTTTATAGGTGTTTGTGGCACTCTGCTTTATGAGGTAAAGAAGTTGGCGGATAAAATTGCAATTTTTTAAAATCTTTTTAATATTAAAATATTCATTCAAATTATTATTATTCTAATTTAAATTATTATTAATGCTAGAGAACTGTCGTAAGAAAGCGCCGTAATTATTATTTAAAAAATACTTTATTTTTCATTTCGCTTTTTTTGGAAGACACATTAAAAGAACTTAAAGCGATCGACGAATAATTTGAAGTGAGAAAATTAGATAACACTTTTCAATAAGCAATTTAATATATTTGCATATTTTTATGACATTATGAATATATTTATGCAATGAATCGATTGTGTTTATCATTTAACAAATGCAATCCTATATGCCGATATGTCGAAGTTTTTGTTTTTTTTTGCTCTTTTCATCGATCTAAATATAGCTATATTGATCGAATAGATGTGTCTTTTTCTATTCGTATGTTGAAAGCAGAAATAACTCGCAGAATGTAAGTTTTACTATTCATAAAATATTTGTTAAATGATCATATTTTAACGGTTTTAGTAATTCAATTGTTGCATACAATTTATTTTTAGCGATCTTTTTTAAAAATCTTTTTAGCTTTTCGTTCTACTGACGCATATTTCCTGCTTTTTTTAGATTTTATGAAGAGGTAACATTTCAAACTGGTTGACAACAAACTAACAATTCATTCCCACACCAACCGTCTAATGTCCTCTAATTGTTTCACTCTTATGTTCCCTTCTTTAATATTATATTTGTTCGTTCTATACATTACTTCGAAAGCGTAAGCAAAAATCCCTTATCGTATATGTTTATTTATTTATTTATTTATTTATTTATTTTTATTTATTTATTTATTCATTTATTTATTTATTCCTTTACTTATTTGTTCACATTTCCATTTATATAACATATATAGTTTATGTCTACGTATGGTGTCCGTCATACATCGTCAGCTAGTATGGTGCATTGCATTGATTGTGTTTGCTGCTCAAAGCGATTCTTTTTTTTTCTCTCTGCTTATATATCGCAGCGATTCATTGTGACCGGTGTTTCCTCGCTTTTTGCAATGTCTGCTTCAAATCCGTCTTCCTCATTTTTCAATACTCTATTCTCTTATATAATCACTCTACTTCATTATTTTTAATTGCTCTTATTTTCTCTATCACGTACACATAAAATTTTCTTTTTCTCACACATATTTTTTATGAACGAATATCGAAATTAGTGTTTGCAAACAATCGTCATTATGGATATAACGTAAAGTATGGTAATATATACACAGTTGAAAGGCTCTCAAATAGAAATATATTTTCAGCTTTTGCTATGCTTTTTTATTGAGATTATCTATGTACTTGCTTTGCGGACTTCTAAAATCCCTAAAAAGTGAATTTCCACGATAAAATTTTTTTAAAGCATATTTAAGTGTAATAAATCTTTTTTTATATCATCTGGAAAAAGTTACAGGTGATAGTTGATTATTCAATGTGTTTATTAAATCGGTCAAAGATTTATGTTGTCCTAGTGCTTACGGTTAGAAAATTTTCTTATATTCAGTTTACAACTGTGGAGGAATTTTCAGTAATCCGACGCTGAAATTTTTAAATGATTTCTATCGTTATTTATTTGTTTATTTATCTTTTCATTTATTTAAGCAATTATAGGAAGCAACGTGGCGCTCATGTCCAGCAAAAGGCTAAAAGAGTAAAGAAGTATCGAAATCATTGCTTATCGGTTGTCGATTTTCCGATAGATATCTTCGATAAGATGCTTCTTCATTCTGCATTCTAAATACTGCTCTATTTTTCAGGGTTAATTCCTCCATTTCAAATATTTCTTTCATTCTTTTCACTCTAAAATGCATATGAGAGGCATCCATGATGGCATTGTCGAGGTTTTTCTAAAACATTTCCTTGCTTCCTTTTCCGAAAAGCCAATCGAAATTACTGAAACAATAGATGAAGAAAGTGCTGTATCCCTATGTTATTCAGGCAGTGAAGGAGGGCGTTGTATGCTTGAATCACTCCTTTGGTCATTGACTCCATCGGGAGTGCTTAAAAAACTGTATTTGGCTTGATGTCTTCAAAAAAAAGGCTTAAACGTATTTTGCGACGTCGTTTTGTATACGCGTCTGCTTAGCTGCTTTTCTTAATGCGTTAACGGGAAAACAAATGACATGAATTCTGCAATCGCAGTGAAGGGGTTCGTGAATTAGTGGACTGTTCAAAACTGCCTCCCCCTATCTCATATCCGTCCTCATAGATAGTCCCTTCTGATTTTATAAGAAAAAGATCTGTTGAAAAAAAAAACTAGATATAAAGAATAATGCATAAATTTTAAAAAGTTTTCTTCTCATTGTCTACGTTTTCGATTTGGTGCATCCTACTTTATAACCTAAATTCGTGACTAATTGCGAATCGCTTCTGTTGTTTTAAAATCGCAAATTTTTTCGCCATTAAATTATTGCCATCTAAAATCAACGTCTTTCACCGCGACATTCGTCCTCAATAGCAATTGTATAGGTATTTCAACACACCTGCCACGATATGTTCGTTTTACATTCTGCTGATCTCATCAGCCACTTAATAACTAACATAGTGTGTTGAATAATACTCTGGTGTTTTGTTTACTTACTACCGTTCACAGAATTTTCTACTGGCCAACAAAAAATTTATTTTTTCTATTAGCCAACAAAAGTGAAGTCAAACTTCAGCGCCATTATAAATTGAGTGCAAATTTTAACCATCTTAGGTATTTGTAAATCCTTTCGTAGGTAACAGAGGTTAGTCAATACGAGAGATTTTTTTTCTAGGAGATGAGTTTTGGTGGATATTGCATCAATCGATTTCGCAACTCAAGTTTTAATGATTTGCAACTTGAAACTATTGAATGGATTTATGAGTGCTATTATGCAGGTATATGCACACACATAAAATAGCCGTAACATATTTTGTTAGTTTTGCAAAATTGCACAAAAAAGGCGTGCAATTTTATTCGTACTTATAATCATCTGATTAATTGCGACTAAAAATTTGCTAGGTATTTTTTAAATTACGTTGCACTGATTTCATAACCACCGAAATGGCCGAGAATTTGACCACTGAAAAAGCTATAATAGCTTAGCAAGGGATTGCGATTGTGCACGTGTTGTTTTTATTCCAATCTGATGTATTTTTTAGCGATAATAAACGAAATGGAAGCTTTCTAGTTTTGCTTTCAAGTTGTCATATCATTGCTAGAAAATGCTAGAAAAGCTTAAAAAATGAGGGCGATTTCTTGGGCCCACCTAGGCGAGTTCACTCAATTAGCATCCTGAATGAAATGACCTAAATTCTACGAAATTCTCCATTTTTTCTACCGTTATCTTTAAATGCGGTATGCGCGTATCAAGTTTCATAGATCGGCTGGAGAAAATTAAACTTTTTCAATTATTTTATTCAACGTGACAAATTCAGCGATAAAGATCGAACATATCTAACAGGTCGAACTCTACTTGTTATTCAATTAGCTTTGTTCTTCGAGGCGGTTTAAATTCCTGAAAGCAGAAATATTATATCCGTTTTCATTTATATTTTCACTTAGGATGATATCGTATTCATTTTCCTTGTATTCGCTTTCATCCGCTTTTTTTTTGTAAATTGTGCGTTATTTTATTTACAAACAGCGTTATACTCAAAAAATTTCTTCCAAAGATTGAAAAATTCACTAAAAAACTCAGAAAAACGTCGAAATTTTGCAATTAGAATAGTTTAATTCGGTGCAGATCCACTGAGACGCAATTTATTTATTGATTTCGTTTGAAGTGCTTTATTTATTTGAATGCATTTTCGGTACGCATATTTGATTCACTGCAGATGGAAAATGTTTCTTTTTGAAATGTATTTAATGTGATTCAGAAAAAGAAAAATATTGACAATGATTTTTCCAATAAAACATTCGACGTTAGTCGATCGGCTTTATGGCATTCAATTTTTTCTATCGATGTGCTTTCCCTTTGTAACGCAATAACGAAAGCGAATATCTTTTTTGATGCGAATGGCTGTAGATTTTTAACTTTTAGATTATTCGATTGTATTTCATTCAATCTTTTAATGATTGAAGAATTCTGAAAGCACTTAAGGGGAAAATTTTGTCAATTGAATATTTTATTATTTGTATAATATAATATTAATACTTTAATTTCCGTTGAGGATTACTTCTAGTTTAAGAAGATTGTTTAATAGATCTCTATGAACTATAGATATTGTTAGCTTGTTCGAATTATTGGTGATCGCTTTTCTTTAAATTTTCACTTCACTTAGCTTAGTCAAATGAGGAAACATTCGGTATTATTTACAGGAAAATTTTCAGCTGTTAGTCTCGATTAGGTATGTCGTTGTATGGATGAAAATATGTCATACAGGAATCTTCGAAAATTTCCACACAAGCAAAATCGATTCGAAAAGGAGGGGGAACGTTTAATGCTGTTGCCAATTTAATGGGAAAATAAAGTTGCAAGGCTCAAGTTAAATTTTTTTAACAAAATACAAAGCTTTAGCGATGTAGAGTGCAACTTTTATACCAAAAATCAACATCATCGATCAACTTCTAAATCATTGCAATAAATGGACCAAATAATAGCATGCATTTTATAGCTATTCGAGTTTTTATTATTATATCGATCGAGTCGACGAATCCTTTATAGGATTTTTGAAAGCGCAGTGGGATCAGTGAAGATATGAATGCATTATCCCATATATTTTCTATTATTTGTTAAAAAATTATGAGAGTTACTTTTTTTCTGCTTTTTTTGGCTGCATTAAACGTTTTTTCTGTGCGGACAATTTGAGAGGAATGCAAAATTTCATATTCTTTGGTCTGTTTGTGCATTTTTTGTTTTTCAATTTTTTGAAAATTTCTGTTCATTAGGGGATAAATTAACTATTTTTAATGCATAAGAATCCAACAAATTAAATTTATAGCAATTTTCACCTCAATTGACTGAATTGAAGAAATTTTCCGCAAATTTATTGCATTCAATAGATTTTTTCTGCAAAAATGATGAGTACATTAAGCTTGAACTTTATTTATTCGATTATGATGATATTAGAGCATAAAATTAATTCGAATTTTGGAAGCCTTTAAGTATTTATTATCCCTATAGATATAACAAATCGGCCTTTATCGTTTATCGTTGATATATCACTTGATAATGAGTTGATGGAATGAATAATAGAAATTGTAAGCAATTTTTCAAAAAGTGGTTCACTCAGAATGCCTCAGAATTGTTGTTGGATTATAAAATCGGGCGAGTTCTTATACCTATCTGATATTCGTCTGAAAGTGATACAAGAGGAATTGAAAAGAGATGAAAGAATAAATTTAATCAAATCTGATAAGCAATATTTCTAAGATTAGTGCCTATATTTGAACTCTATTGTGTAATCGAAAAATATTACCTCTGAAAATTGAGCTCGATGGATTTCATTGACTGTATCCTGAAATTATTGTGGAACTTGTTTAATATTAGAGTATATATAGTATAGTAGTGTTTCTAATGATATAGAACGACATTTAGAAAGATCCTATGAAACGCAATAAGAGAGAGTTGAGGTCGTTGGCATTAGTAAAGTATACTTTTATGTGTTTCCATCACTTTGGGACATTAAATTAAACGAATAAATAAATAAAAAAATAAATAAACAAATAAATAAATAAATAAATATATAAATAAACAAATAAACAGACCATTCGATCGATTGAGAGGAATCGTTGTTGAGTGTTTTTTTTCTTTTTTTTGCAATAAAGAGATTGCAGCGATATTGTCAACTGTATTTGGTACCTCTTTATTGCAGAAATGTTGTTTGTTAGTCTGTTGTTGTTAAAGACGAACACTTTGTCGCCCTTATGTCTGCGTCTAACTACCGTTCGAAAGTTTTTCATTGTTCACTTCTCAAACCGCTCAATATTTGTCGACAAATTCTTTCCATAACCGTAGTAAGCTGCTCTAATTTAAAACTTTTATTATTCATATATTATTATTCTGCTCATTTATTTTTTCTAAATAAATACAAATATATTCGTCCAATCTATCGAGCTTAAAAGGAATTAAGTGCTAGGCAATGGAAAAAGTAATTAGGAAAGAATGGGGGGGAGGGGGGGTGCGGGTTTCGTTACACCATTCATTAATGGTTCTGTGAACTATTTCATCACTACCGTTATAAGAAGATTTCTAATGCATTTATTCTCTATAAACTTCTTACATTTGAACAGTATGTGAGTTTTGCTATTTGCTGATAAGATGAGAATATTATACAATTACTTATTAAATTATCAATGTTGTATGAAGTAAAGTATAGCCCCAACTTTCCTGATATGAAATATATATTTCTGTATAATCATTTCTGGCTAGGGAACATTTTCTCTGCTATTAGGAAAAGAGAACAAAGAGAACGAGTTATTATTGAGGAACAATTGCAAAGCACTGAAAAACCCTCGACTTTACTTTTTCAGAAGTATTTTTAGCGAGTACCTACCCTCTCCCCCTTCCCTCCCCCCCTCCCTCCCCCACTCTTCTCACCCCACTCTCTTTCCTTCTCTCTTCTCTTACCAAATGTCTCTTATGATTTGTCGTAATTTTTGCTATATTGTAGCGTTATAATATTTTCATGAAAGTTATCTTCATTTTTCAAATTTAATTTCTAAATAATGTTCTTATTAAATAGTAGTTTTGCAATAATCTTATTGCAAATATCTTACAGTTCAACACATATAATCTTCATAAATTTTGCGATTGCAATTGCAAAATACATTGCAAATTTTGCAATTGCAGAATACATTGCAAATTTTGCAATTGCAAGATACATTGATTGTTTTATGTGAAGAGTATCACGGTAGATTCTGCAAGCGGATCGTTGAAAATATCATCGATCGTTGTTGATTCCATATCGTTATGTGTGTGTTTGTTTGTTTGCTTTTTTTGCTGAGAGATTCTCGAGTGACGTTTTATATAGCAATGATCAGTTCAATTTTGAGGACACTAGCTTTTAGATAGATTGCATTCACAAAAAAAAAAAACACTAGCATCACTTTAATTTCATTTAGAAATGCACAACGATCACATTTGGATTCTGAAAGATCGCTTAGAGAGTTTTATTCGAAACGTTGAGCAACATGGCTTTTTTTAATATTTCTAAATTTTACCGCAAAAGTTGATGCTTGCAATATACAATAGTAATAACTTTTCAGCGGACTTTTCCACAATTGTTTTTTGATGGAAGATGAGAAAATTTTTGCATGTTTACGAAGAAATAAAACATTTTCCTTTCAAATTTTCAACAAAATTGAATTCAGTTGAGAAGAAAGTATTTTTTCTTTGCTTTCCGTTGTTTTTAGTTGTATATCAAGCGTATTTTCTCAATGGTTCTGTGTAAACTGCCTGAAATGAAAATAAATAAACGTTTTAAGGATCCTTATTGAGAAGGAATTTCTCTGCTTTCATTTCTGGAAAAAAATTGGAAGTCTAAAATATCGAAAAGTATTTTCCAGTTGATTTTGAGAATCTGAATTGCATAAAATGAAAATTTTTTCTCAAATTCTGAAAATTGAGAATATTTCCTGAAATTTTTGTAAAAAAGATTTTTTTTTGAAATTTTGCTAACTGTTCCACAATACATAGCTTTTCTCATTGGCATATCGTATGAGGGGTGTTGCGGTAGGGAAATTACAATTTTATTTTGCGAATTCTTATGGAAAATGCCATTAATGATGCAGTCATACAACTTTTTTTGCATCTTTGGTCATAAATCTGTTCGAATAGATGGGATTGTTTCACTCAACCAACTGTCGTTTTGATTGCAACGTTGATTGCATTGCATTATTCTTCGTCCACTTTTGCAATCTTTTTATGCGAGTTTTGCAAATCTACATGTGTATATCGGCGTCTTTCTATACTTCAAGATATCTTAAGCTTATGAATTAGTAAAGTCAACAATGATGAGATCTTATTGGGTGTAATTTATTACCGAGGATCAAAGTCAAATCAGATTCCATTTTGTTGTGACATTTTATAGTATATTATATATAAGCGCCAGAAATGATTTAGAAAAATCTAAATAATTTTCATCATAGGTGATTTATAAAATGTTTAACTCAGCGTATTCGCATAAGAGAAGTCGATGATACGAGAAGATAAATAATATTGGGAGAATCAACCGTTTGCTTAAATTACCTATAAATAATGAAATATATGAGATCGCTTGCCTAAATCCTCATACTTTAACTGCTTTGACTGACTTTGACTGATTTGACCGCTTGCCTAAATCCTATACGAAAGATACGTCTTTCCATGAAAACCAATCGATGTATAATGCGCGCATATCTTTTGGTTCGTTGAAATGTTCGTGATTATAGCTTATAGCTCATTAGTGTTGATAGATCAATGTGGAAGATAATAGAAGTGATCATCGTCTATTGCACTTATTCACTTGCGTAATCCCAGCTTCAGTGGTTTCGGGATGAATCTGCCCAGAGAAAAACACGCATATGCAAATACATATATACGTCCAGACATGACATTGAGTAGCAAATGAAGATTTAAAAAGGCACATAAAGAGTGTATCCCCCAATCTTGTGGTATTATTTTTACTTAGCTTAACACCGCTCGTGCATTTTCTTTTTTTTTTTAAATTCGTTTGATATAAAACCGGAAGTTGAATACATCCTCGATGCTTAAACATGTCACTTAAATGGAGAAATCCACAAGAAATGTCGTTTTGCGACTCTCTTTCATCATTGAAATACTACAGTGATTTAGCCAGTAGCGAGTGTTGAAGATGAGAAGTAAACTCAAGCAAGAAAATTTGCTCTTTCATCTATCCACTCGTAGTTGAGCTTATGGTTGATGATGCAGCAGAAAATTTGCTGCCGAGCTATGTTTATTTTCTTATACTCTCTATTTTTGTGTGACCATCTATCGCAACTCTTACGTAGTGTGACCATTTGTCGCAATTAAAAATTGCTATTATTGTATTATTGCATTCGTGATTTGGAAAAAAAAATTGTATATCATTTCGATTAGAGCGTTTTGATCTTAATGAGCAAGAATTCATATGTTTAATGAGCAGGAAGAACATCCCTTCTCGTTTCCTGAAAAGAGTCTAAGCAACCTTTTGCATGTAATGCTGCCAAAATGCTCCGCAGCGGAGCAGTGGAGTCAATATTCCCTCGATGAGTTAAATTTAAAAGCAACTAAGATTCGCTATATACACTCATTATTGGTGATCACGTTTGATCAAGAAATAGTACTCCATAATATATTTGACTATTGATTATACAAGTGAGCGATTATCGATCGGTCTATGTGAAGAATATTGTGTTTTGGCATTGTTCTATTGATTGGAAAAATTTACTTCTGTATAGCTAACATAATATGTGCCTTTTCCTGCCTACTCTTCAGTGATAGGAAATATTTCTGTGAATATATTCTATTAATAGAAAAGGTCATTTGAATAGATAGAAACATTGAAGAGAAAAACTTGCATCTATGTGCATATATGCGATGTGTTTCGTTAACACTCATTCTAAGTATTAAGTGCAAATGAAATATATAATTCTAGAAGTTGATGGTGATTCCTTATAGCTTTCTGCATTTTATTCGTTGATTATTTGAGTTCGTTAAGTATGAGTATATTTGATTTAATTCAATTGATGCTTCAGGCAAGCATTGATGGCGCTATACCAACGTCGAAGCGTTGAACAACAGCTTGCCTCGCCAGCGATGCCTTCAAGTTTAGGTGCATTGCCAGCCGCCTATTCACCGTTCACTCCACTCAGCTTGTCACCATTTGGAATACCGAGTCCCCTTTCGTCTTCGTCTCTCGAAGGTTAGTTCCTTCTCGTCTCTCCTATAGTAACTTATAGTTTTCTCATCATTGGGTAATATGCTGGAACATATACAAGCAGAAGAGCACTATTTTTCGTTGAGATTTAATCATTTTTAAGCTATGATTTTTCGATATGAGGGAATAAATTTGCTACTAAGTTGTTAGCCGTTGGCTTGTTAACATAATACGTCGAATTTAAAACAAATTTTCATTGTTTACTTTCATTTAAAACATATTTTCTTATAAACGTGTTTTTCATTATATTCTAAATGCGTTGAAAATATCGCTAAATAATTGTGTATAATGT
>QEWY01000910.1:0-82657 GCA_006503575.1 Baylisascaris schroederi | reverse complement strand
GGGGGAGGGATCATGCTAAACGTAGAAAATGCAAATGCCTTTCTACACGACTTTTTACTCCTATATGAAGGAGTAATCTCTTTTTTCTCCCCGCTTCCCTTGTCTTTCCTTCCTGTTCAGGAAATGATCACGCTTGTTGGTTGCTTAGATACGAATGAAAAAAAGATGATTCACGTGACCCTATTTCAGGGTGATGCTACTGTGCAAGCGGATACCAACAGAAGCATCAACCGGCGGAGGTATACCTTCATTTTCGTATATTCACTTAATAAAAGTTTTTCTAGTCCCTTCGAGGTTTTTTTGAAATTTTTCCTCATGTCATTGTTCTTGAGTTTTCGCCCGATTGCTGAGCAAAACTTTGAAGCCGTTAGTGAATAAATTTATATGTAATTAATTAAATCCTCCCCGTAAATTTGGCTAATACTGTATAACTTGCGGGGCTATCCACCTGACCATTGGAACTCTCAAATTCACTATATTAATTCGTCCAGTGAAGTTTCGAGTATTATTCGCTTAATAGTGCTCGATTGAACTTCGACATTTTTGCATAATTTCTTTGAGAGTTATCAGAATGTATTAAATAAAAGGCTTTCCATTTTTGCAGGAATGGAAAAAATGTAACAGTTGAAGATGAGCATGTTGTGAAAACTCATATTCAACGATACGGGGATGGTGTTGTGCACGAAACGAAAAAGAACAATGCTGTAGAGGGACATTCCGCTTTGCCTTCATCCTCTACGAGGTTTTTCTCTTTTTTTAATCGAAAAACTGAGATTTCCCGAAAAGGCTGCATCAGATATTTCCGACTAAAATCTTGTGGCCTTACTATGGATTTTGTAGGTTCTGTTTTGTAAGGGAGGGGAAGGGAGAGAGATCGGAATGAAAAATAGTTTTAATTTTTATACAAACTGTTGTTCAGTTTTTTAGACTTTAAAGTACATATCCATTTTCATGAACTTTCTCAGATCTTAATTATAAAGCAGCCGGAAACCTATGATTTGTTAAGTTTGCTTCATTTGCCCCCTCTGAATACCCTTATGCAATTTTTGTCGGATTCAATATTTTAGTTAGCGAACGTTGCGAAAAAAGTTCCCGGAACTCATTTAAAAATATTTTAAAACACCAAGTTACAGCCTTAAACGCTTGGTGGGTTCATTTCGTGGCACCCACAGGTGTGATGGGGAGGAGGTTGAATGTACAGCGGGAAGCTGCCATAGAAATTCGCGACAATTTTAGCGTAATATTTTATTGCAAACTTTAAAGAATATGGCGGTTGTTTATAGTTCTTAGATTGCTTGAGTCTGTAATTGCAGGCGTACCGGACGACATGTCGACAACTCAAAACCACAGGTGGTAACTGATGGTAATGCCGCTGAAGTGGTAGACGTGGAAACTCTTGAAGATATGGTATGCGAATGGGATGGTTGCTTCAGGGTGTTTGGCACACAAAAAGCACTAGTCGATCATGTGCTTACTGCCCATATTCAGGTTCGTATTTGATTTTAGTAAAACTTGTTGAGGGTATCTTTGTTTTTAAAAAAAGGAAAAATAAAGGAACTGGGAAGATGCACGTTGAAATTACAAGAACTTTACTCTCTAGTGAAAATATGCCAACAAAATCATTTAATATAGAAATTTTTAACTCGAAAAACGTTTCGACCTTCAACTTAAGCATGTTCTGCCAATGTTAGGAAGCGTTGTTTTATATTAACCATCATATGTGACGAGTTGATTGCTTTATCAGCAGATTTGATTCTGAGAGATTTTTGTAGGTTCAGCTTCGGAATTGCAGATATTTAAGAACTTTGTTCTAAGCTCTCAAAGAGCAGTCACCACTCAGTTTTCATAGGTGGAAGCGTAGGTACAACAATGTGGCATAGGAGAGTACTGCTATTCAACAGCATTGAATCGACTGTAAATGCCGTTCGTTTACATATTTCCTGCTCGGTAATTAAAGCAGTTCAGCCCCAAACGTCGAAGATGTATTGTTGCATGTGGCGAGGATGTGACCGTGAAGAGGCGTTCAAGGCGCAGTACATGTTGGTGGTGCACATGAGGCGACACACTGGCGAGAAGCCGAATGTTTGCTCGGTATGTTATTGGTTCTTGTTGTATGAATATGAAGATTTATTGGCCAAATTTCTTGCGTACTTGACTAATTAGTTGCAATTTATGCCGGTAATAAACGTATAGCTGCTCATGTGGACAAAATTCGTTAGCAGCCGTGTAAGTGTGATGTCTTTTCTGACGGTGCAGTTATCATTTTCATTCTCTTATTAATGTTTATATTGAAATTGGCCTCGGTGGAGTATATTTAGCTTGACTTTATTGGTGTACGTTATATTCCACATTGAGAAAACAATTGGGATAAGGTTCAACATTTTTAAAAAAAACTCTAGTCCGGCTGTTTTTATGCGGTTACATTTGATTCATCCGTTTAAAAGTTACTCGTGGCGAGAATGCATCACGTAATGGCTGTGATATGCTCTCTAGCTTCATTTCAGTTTCCTGGTTGTGACAAGTCGTACAGTCGGCTAGAGAATCTAAAAACCCATATGAGGACACATACCGGAGAACGACCCTATAAGTGTGAGTATGCAAACTGTGGCAAGGCATTCAGCAATGCATCCGACCGTGCCAAACATCAGAATCGAACTCATTCCGATACGGTATGTAAATCACACTTTCATTAATTCGCATGCGCTGAGTCGCATCCATTCGAACTCATTCCTTATCATCGTCGCATAGTTGGTGTGAGGCGATCTAATCTTAAAGCCAAATCCACGTAATCGTTCAAAAGTGGTATAAGATTTGTGGGCGGAAATTTTTCTGTCCAAGTACATACAGTCATAAATGGTTGTAAACTCGTTAACGGTCTTTAAAATATCAAAAATATGGAAAGCAGGAAGTGGTAGGAGAAATGCGGTCTTTATTTTTCGATATCAATAGCATGAGGTCGAGGATATCCTGTCTGCCGTAGTCTCTGTGCGGCTGGTGTCTCATGACATAGCCAAGCAGATTTTAATGGTGTAAGTGAGAATGTTTTTCCGAACGATATATGCTGATTTAAAAGTCATTCACAATTGAATTTTTTCTGGTTCTTAGCGCTAGATTGTTTCAGCGCAAGAATGTCCTAGCATTTAAAAGATGGTACCAAATCGTTGGCTTAAAGCGTCCTGCTCTGAACTCGGTAGGAGCACAAAAGCATTTCTCGAATATTTGACTACTGGGGAAGTAATTTCAGAAACCATATCAGTGTGTAATGCCGGATTGTACGAAAAGCTATACGGACCCATCGTCGTTACGGAAGCATATCAAGACTGTGCATGGCGAAGAGGCATATGAGATGACGAAACGCAAAAAGCCGGTGCGCAGACGACGTGCGAATGGAACCGCATTACCAGTACAGCCTTCTCCATGGTACTGCAATTCGTTATCTGTTTATTTGAGATTATTTTCTGCAAAGCTTCAGTGGATTTTTTATGGATAGCTGATTTATTCGTTTATAATCTTTTTCTCATCAACGGATCGTTTTTTTCTTCTTCTTCCCTTCTATTTCGCTTGCTATCTTGATGAGCGAAGGGGAGGGGGATAGAATTTTTCAGCGTCTAGCACGAAAGCTTTAAATGTTAATTCTGAGATGAAGTAAGCAGTAGATCAACCTCTTCGCATAGCATTTTTTCGTCGGGTAACAAGGACGATATTTCAGCGCCGAACAGCCGTTGGTGCTACCGAGTGGAAGTGGTGAGATGGCAGATGAATCGAAGAGTAAGCTATCGGCGCGAATGCTATTGCATGCTTCAAGTGAGCCACAAAAGGAAGATGATGATGACGGTTGGTTTACTTTAAACACAGAAATATCCTCTTTTTTGATTCTTGATTTTAAACACAGAAATATCCTCTTTTTTGATTCTTGAGCTAAGCAAATCCTTGAGCAATGGTTACTCATCTCGCGTAGCAATGGTTACTCATCTTATGTTATTCATCTCACATACCTTATTCGTTAATTCTGCGACAATTCCTAAAGGGTTGCGCAGAATTAACAGTAGTGAGTGGGAAGACACACTGGAAAAGCTGGTTGGCGCAAGCATTTCTTGCATTTCTGCTATTGAAATCGATCAGTTTTGCAAAAACAGTACTTTTTAAGTAAGATAACGTGTAGTAACACTGTATGCTGGTGCAACGTTGTGTTGCATGTTTTTGTGTAAAATCGAGGCAAGGTGCTGCGTGTGCAATTTCCATGTCGTGTTCTCTATTGCCAAAGTTTTTCAACGTTACTGAGGGAAGAACCTTTAGTGAGGGAGCATTTTTGACTTTTCTTGTAAGCATGTGATTAATTTGCAGAGGGTGAGATCGATGTTGGCACTCCACCAGTTGTTGAGAAGATTCATCCTGGTAAAAAGAAACGTCAAAAGAGGGCACCATCTTCTTCCGACGTCCAACCGATGCCTCGGAGGTGAGTATTTGGCATATTTGCAAACGAGTATAAAAGAATAAAGAAAGACTTCTATTCTAGGATTAGACGGATCATTGAGCGGTGGGAAAAAGAGGGATGTTTTGCAACCCTGCGTTTATGCTTCTCATTTCACTTATTTGTTTCATTAGCTGTCTGATAGCATTTAGCTGCCTATGACGACAAAAATTATCGTACGAAGTTGGTGGCAGTATCACTGAATTATTTTCGATGGTTTCTCGAATTTCCGTAATGAATAATTTCCGAATACAGGTTAACTGCCTATGATTAAGAGATATTGTATCAGATTGTTGTGGTTATTTACTCGGAAATTGGATTTGAAGAAGTACAGTTAACGGTGTGGGACATAGCCATGTTCTCATTACTAGAATTGTGTCTGCATTAGAGAATGATTTCAGTTTTATTGGCGAAGGATCTCGTTCACCTGATAATAGCAGCTATGGGGGAACTCGTCCACCATCAGCGCAAATGTCCGAAGGTGGTACTTCAGCTGCGGTGGTTGTATCTCGTTCTCCAAGTGCGAGTAACCATAGCAACGGTAGTGGGTCGAGGCGAGACTTCTGTGTTGATCGATTTCTTCAAAACAAGAGTGAGCCGGTTTTATTTCGTCTTAAGAATTTTTCACAGATCGAAGTGTTCTTAAGCCGTTCAGTCATTGTGTTTTTTCAAGTGTGCATTCGAGTTTTTTCGAATAGTTACAACTATTTTTCACATAGTACGAAGCCGCCTAGCAAACGTCTGTTTCTAATTTCATATACATCACCCCCTCCTTTCCCTTCATTGAGTTGAGGGGCTTTTGTGGTCTTCCTTGAACGATTCTCTTTCGAAATTCAACCACAATTTCCGGAGCCTTTATTTGTCAGACTTTTATAATCTCCTCTTTAAGTTATGTGATGTTTTTATTTTGGTTCATAACCCAGTTAACTTAATGCTCAACTTCATATAATGTTTACATCGTTGTTGCAAATTTTCTGCTCTATTTTTGTTGGGCATTAAATAAGAATGTTGATTCAGCATGCATTTGAGTGTTTGCAGCTGCCTTCAGCGATGATCTTACAAGCAGTCCGATGTATCCGAGTGGGGTTGAAAATACGTTGGAATGTTCGCCATCACCTCCATCAGCACGACTGCAGTTCATGCATCAAAGTTTGTTTGCTTCACTTGCTAGAAATTTAACAATTCGTTCATTTCAGAACTATGTGTGAACTGGTCCAGTTCTTGAAAAATTTACTGCGCTCTCAGTTCTCGATCTTCGCTAATCATTTCCTTACCATTTCAACAGTTTTTGTTGCAAGCATATCTTAGCCCCAGTTTGTAATGATTTTTCCTGTTATTTCGGGGATATTAAAGTGAAGATGGAACTCTATAAATGCACTGTGTGGTTCAGTCGAAATAATCTTATAATTTTTTTGATAGTTTAGTTTTTATTTTAGGTTGTGTAAAGTGTTAAAGCAAAGCAATAGTGTGAGTTACAAAAGTTTTGATTGGCTTAATCAGATCTATTAATTTCTTTTGCATCACCGGGTGATCTTTTAATGTGCTCTGAAAATTCAAACGTTTATTATGAGAGTGACAGTCACAGCAGATCATTTGCTACAAATCAAAGTTGCAGACAACTATGGCAAGCTCTATGCCTCTTCGCAACTGCCGCCTCCTGGAGAAGCCCGCTCCGCATCACTGGGGAATATGTACACTGCTGTACCGCCATCTACTGCCGGCCATAGGTATTCAAGTCTTTTTTTTAACTACCGTCGGTTGTTTTATTAGTAGGACTGAATGTTTGCATGAAGAGACGTGATAAATTTTATCGCTAGGAAAATGATATGTGGCAGAGTCTTGCACAGTGGCATCCATCATGCCACAGACGCTGCTGCTCTTCGATTTCATCGATTTTTCTGTTATATTGGGGTCTTACTGTATTTATTGGGACCGTTTGGATATCTGAGAGGGATGGGCTATTGTTGATTGTCGTTGCGGAGTAAAGCTACGAAGATTACTTTCTTAGTGTCACATAGCTGTAATGGCCGTGATGTTTGGAATGTATTCCAAATCCCTCACAACATTTGCTGGAAATCGGGGATTCCTCATGAGGGACAGGAGTAATCCATATTGATGACAAGTATAGTAGGATATCAGCTGCCTCTAGAATTAACTGGGTAGAATTACTTCAGTTCCCTCAGTTAAACCGTTTCTGTTTCGGTATTTGAATGAGCGCCAAGCGTGAAGGAGTCAGCTTCGAAATGGAAGCCAGCTTAGATATGAAGTATTGAGGTTTCATTTCTATCTGACAATAAAGCTAGTAGTGTCAAAAGCAAGGCGAGGGGAGTCGAAAATTTATCCACCAGGTTCGCCTTCGGGGTTTCGAAAGCTTGTGAAGTAAAAGAGAGCAGTGTTTCACAGATCCGTTTGCTGAAATCGCTCTCCGCACAACATCGATCCATAGTTGACTGTCACAAACAATGTTTCTCCATTGGAATCCGCTTCAGGTTGAGTTACGACCGATATCTGGGTGCGAGTGCATCTTCATTTTGCAACGACCCCATCCGGAAACAAAACGAGTTAAAATATTTCCGAGATTCACTCCTACCTCCTTACATTTGATCATGCAATGCTTTTGCGTGGGGTCAGTCTGTCTGCTTTAGGTCATTGATCGGAGCTGTTGCTCAGAAAGAGCAACCAGGTCGGTGATCTCCTAAACTGCGATATTCTGTTCCTTCTCCCTCTCTGTTCCTTGTGCAGCCTTATCAATCAGTGTGCGAAGATTCGCATTTACTGTCATTGATAGGTTGATTGATCAGTTTGTGGTGGCAATGAATAGTGTTTAGTCGTTCATTGGATCAAATGGAGTTGGCGATGCGTCGCTTCACACTGCAGACCATTGCTGGGGGCAGTGGTTTGGTACGTCGTTCGGTCAGTCAACACAGTGAACACTCACAGTTATACACTGCGCCTTCGGTACGCTGTTTCTTTTTGGCGTTTAGAATAGGTCTGCTTTCAAAACGTTTTTCCATCGAAGTGATTCTACTCGTGAACAGAATTGCCTCATATCTTTGAATTATTCGAAGATTTAAAGGTAGTCTTTTGCGAGTGAAGAGGATAATAAGCTACAAATTTTTTTTCGGAAGAAATTAGTCTGAAATTCGATCGATCGTATTCCAGTTCTGGTATGGGGAACAATAAGTTTTGGTAATGTGGTGCAGTTGGCTGTGCATTTATTGCAATTGCAACATAAAGATCAAACTAGAATTGAACGTTTTTTCAATGACCGTTTCATACAGGGCTGAAAAGGTGGGGAAAGCTGAAGTATGGTTGTGATATGGTATTACGTTTGCCTCTATAGACAAGTATTTCGGACGTGTAGAGCACAATCATAGGTAACTGAGCCTTCGCTATGGAGTATTTTCATTGATGTAGCGTACCGGCGAGGTACTTGCGCATTTGCGCGTGGCTCGATATTTATTATACCCTCTTTCTGGAAGTGATTGTTTTAGTATGGAAGTGAGTATGATGTTTTCGAGCCAATGGATCCGTATTCAAGAGAAGAAGGTTCAGCTCATGTTTCTGCTGGAGGCGTGGCTGTGGCCATAGCTGCGTCACCGTTGTCGCCGCAGTCACTTGTGCAGCGAAAATGTTTGTTTTGTCACCAATTCTTGTTTTCGTTTTCTAATAAAGTTATGGTTTACGTTTTGAGATTTTTTGCGAATGAGTTGCAAAATTAACTTTTAAAAAGAAGTAGAAAAACCAAACATTTTTCAGACCAGTGTTAGAGAAAATTGAAATTTCAGAAATCCTGAAAAAGCTGAAGAAAGCAGAATTACCGGTGCTTCTGGCAATTTTTCAGACTAAGTTAACGGTCACTGGGATTCATTAATCATGGATAAATGAAGTGGAATCAGTTCTGGCAAATTCAGGGCTGTCTTTGATTTCATCGTGCAAAAAGTCATATCTTGCAGCCAACCGGTTGCTGAGTTCAATTTCGATGAGCGGTAATTTCTGTCCAAAAGTTGTGAGCAGCGACTTTTCGTCAGTAGTTGTGATAGTAGTCATTTGATCAAAAGTAGTCAGAAGTCACAATTTCTGCTTAAGTTTGGATTGGAGTAATTTTTAGCCAGTGTTATTATGCAGTTAAATTGCTTTGAAATTAAACGTGAAGTAGTGCTTTGTTATTGGCTGGATCAGCTGCTGATTGTTTTATTGCTTCTGAAAATCTTACCATCTGGAAGATAAGCGAAAAGAATGATAAGGGTGCGTATGGATAGGGAGAAAGTGGTACTAGTAAGTGGGGAGGTGGAAGGAATAGGATTGGGTGTGCCACACTTCTGATCCTGAGTATTGATAAGCTGAATAAAACTGTTGCTATCGGACTGTGATTGGTTTGCTGAATGATATATTTATAAGTTGATCATTCGCTTCACTATGAAGCTGATGAAATAACCAGCATATATGCGTTGATCGATGAAGTGAACGTATGAAAGTGGTATAAAGGATGTGATGCAACTTTTAAGATATGAACGGAAGACATTTTGGGTGGCGGGATGAGGTGATTTGTGTTGCACGACGAATTTATTGTATTATCAGTAACAAAGCTCTCTAGTTTTAGCGATCTGTAACATCTACAATGCTCTGTCATAGAATAGTTCACCAATTTGAGAAAGATGCTGACATTCTTTAGAGTTATCAACACCATACAATAATTGATTTATTTGGAAATAATCTATTGTAAATGCATAGAGATGTAGATTATTGATTAAATACTATCAGTGGATAAACGAAGAATTTTTGTTCAATCCCCTGAGCAAGCTTCAAATTTTCCAGCCTGTGTTTTAATTAACTTATTTATTAGCACGTATTTTCACACACTGTTTGTAAGCTTGCGATTGTAATTTTCTTTTTTTGTTTACAGATTCATCGGCGAGCAATAACGGGGTTGGAGCGTGTGTGGAGTCATGCGAGTGGAGTATACCCTTCGGATGTTCACCTGCAGTTTCGAAGCAACCTGCACCCACGGTACTCGAGGATGACGATGTGCAATTCGAGCCAGCTTCTGTTCCTTTAGTAAGATTTTCTGCTTCCTTCCTCTTTTCTTTTTTTTTCTGAAATCTTTTCCAATTTAAAGCATTCCATGCTGTTGTTATTCCTTGTTTTTGGGTATGTTTCAAGTGTTGTATATATATAAATAAATGGCAATGCACGGGTTAGAGCTTCTGTTAGATATATGAGACCAAAAAGTTTATTGGGACGGAAAAGTAATCGAATGAACAGATGAAAATATACAAATATTACAGAAGCAATTGTGTACGGAAATGTTCTGATCAGTGTGGAATGGATTTTCCTGTGCGAATAATTTATGACTGAGGTGAAACATAACCTAAAGAGTTTATTTGCTCTTAGTTATGATTAGGCAAGAATCGTAGTTGTTTTCCCACAGGCAAGAACGCTGACCGTATTTATTAGTCAAATCGTGGTCTATAAAGGTCGACTAATTGTTGTTTTCTAGTTGCAGTTTGAAAGATTGGAGTAGATGCTTATGCATAGCAAAGTTATACAGAAGTATTTTATAGTACAACAGGAATGTTCGACTGTTGTATTTCTTCATTTTCATGATTTTGTCATATTTTCTGTCTAGAGCACAAGCTGCTGTGGTCTCAGCCATAATTTTGCCCCTCTCCTACCTCATCACCACTTCTTCGTCTTAACCGTAAGATTACATAAATGATCGGAGTTTCCAATGGAGACCCTGGGTTTTTTGATCTGAAAGTTGAAATGCATGGATTCACAAATGCATTAATCTAGACTGTTAAATCGAGAAAGTAAAAAAGTGGGATTTGATGTGTTCCGTCGTCGCGATGATGATTATGCAATTTGTTCAGCCTGGTATAACGCATATTATAAGTCAAGTGAAGAGCGACCAAGCAAGGGCCAAGTCGCCGGCACGTAACGATGTCGAATGCTATCACTATAATCCGCAATCTTCGCCAGGTACAGCTTCTCGTTCACCGAATGCGAGTAATGGAAAGTTCTTCGAAACCGATCTCGGATCCCTTCCAATTGGTAAGTGTCTGTTAGGGAGGTCTTAGAATGTTCAAGGGTAATTCCTAAAATTGGCTTTCTGAATGAAATTTGATGAGTGTAAAGAATCAATTTTTTTTTTTCAGATTCCTAGAACTAGTCTAATGGAATTCTTTTATGGGATCAATTAGCCGGTTTGGCGACTTTCATCGTGTATACGTCACTGAGTTGTTGGCAACTCGGTGAACTTTGAAATTAGTGCCATGTTATCATTTATTCAAGACAGGTGGCTTGTTCTAGTTTTTGCTCTTTCGACTATAGAAAGAACAGGCGTCTTTTTTGCATCAGTCGAGTAGAATAAACCATACTTGGTGGAATGTTTTACTCTTAAAAGGTTCTGTGGTAATATTTTTGCTGAAACCAAATTCTTTACTATGAAGCATCTTTACTATACCGGAAATTGAACTGCTTTACGCTAAGAATGAAGCAGTTGTCATAACGAAAGATGTTTCACTTTGAGTAGGAATGGTTTGGAGCTTATTTTGAGAGATTTTTGAAGTTCGATGAAAAAATCATCTTGTCCAATGCATAAGGATGAATGTCTTGGTAGGATCACGGGAGATCGGCATTCGAACCCTCTTTTATCCCTTACTTCTGCTTTTCTTAATGTTGTTACAAAATTTTTGTAGAGCAGTGTTCATCTTGTTAAACTGCAATAAGGTAGAAGCAGACGTAGATCCAGATTTTTACTTCCAGAATCTATATTTTTGAAAGGATTTGCATTTTGACGGTGTACTGTTGCAGGTAGTACGTCGTTTATGCCTCTAGAAGCGTCCAATTCATCGATGGGAGGTGATTTCTGTACAGAAAGTTTGGCTCCTGAGGATCTCTCAACGGGGCGTCTAATGTCGACAATTGCTCACGAAAATCTGTCCGCTGAATCGTTTCCGGAGACGCAGTATTCGATGCAACCAAGTGCTTTTGATCAACAACCCATTCATTACAATGGAGGATTTGATAGTACACTTATGATGGCATCCTGTGTCCCGCTCATATCGAACGAGGTATGATCTTAATATCTTCTGCTGAACAACCCCGTTTAATACTCTAGGTGGACGCGTGTTTTGCACTCGTTTCATAAGTGTATGTATGAAGAGGTAGAGGAAGGCTTGTATTTTGAATAGGGCCCAGTCCTGGTGGTTCTCACTGCCACCTTGCGAGATGGGTCTGTTGCCATATCTGCTCAAGGCTGTCTTGTTAAGGGTTTGGTCTAACTTCCCATGCTGTGCTGATTTGCTAATTGGTACATGTAATATATTGCATCGAGGGAATATCGATCAGTTCATTGGTATCACTGCTGTATATGGCCTGATTGGAAATTTTCTGTACTGAAGCGTTCTAGATAGAAAGCATATTGAAGGTCATGTTGGCCAGAAATTTGGTCGCATTCGAGGAATGGCCGAAATTTTTTAGATGTGTGGCAGCTCATTCGCATGTGACAATTAACGTTAGTGCTTAGGGTTAAGGAAAAGATAGTCACAGCCGAGATTTCAGTTCTCATATTTACGAACCCTTTCGAAGTTGGAGATATATATTTTTTTTAAAAATTATTTGGAGGAACCGCCGATGGCTGTGCCTCCAATCCTAGAACGTTTTGTCTTAAAGAGATTTAGAATACTCTTGGGAGCTTGTCACGTGCTTTCAGTGCGAAAGTGGGCAGTGCTGTCACGTGCTTCATGAATATACGAATGTTATTGGTTGTATAGATTAGATGAAATTGCGAGCTTGCTATACCTTTGGACCTTTTCTTATTTGAATGCAGCATCTTAACTAGTGAAGCAGTGATTGTATTTCAGACATCATTCCAACCAGACAATTACGGTTTGAACGACACGGATCCGATGCAGTTGACCTTAGTAAGTGCTTCACATTTTCAAAGAGCAGATTGTTACTTTCCTGTTTGACCGTAGTGTCTAGCCCCAGAATATTTCTCTTTTTTTGCTCGTAAGTTTTGTGGCACTTATAGAATTAAGTTTTTTTTTGTAAACATATACTTTCTGTCTCGGGAAGTAGAATGGTGTCTGTTGAAAATTTATGCTGAACAGGTGTAATCTGAGCTGAAACGTATGCTTAAACGAAGGTCTGTGACCTACCCCATTTGCAATATGTTGATCGTAATAGATGGGATCTTAAAATTAGTCGGACCAGCATGTTGGAGATAAAGAGTGAATTAAGAGTTTCTTTCAGCCGTCAGATGGTGGCCTTCGTGATTTGGGTGGCGGGGATCTTTTCAACGATCTCAGCTCGGGTAACGAATTGGGCAACGTCGACGAACTGACCTCTTCGTTCGAGAGTATTGAACTGCAGAACGCCGCAGCATCGAGCACAGCGCGTCACCCACGATCGCCGAACGATTGATCTATTCTATGGATTTCCATGTTTTCGGTAGTCTGTTGTTTGATTTGATTTTAGTATGATGGAATTTCCTGATCGGTTTACGGTATTGTGCCATCTACTGTACGCGCTTGTTGATCAGTAATGCAGGTGGAAAAGAGGGTTTCTTTAAGGAGCCAAGAAGGAACAGAAGGTTTGATGTTAATATAAACTGAGCGGTCTGTAAAGAATCTGTGTGAAAAGCTTTCGCAGATCGCTTTAAGCGGATGGAAAATTTCATTATCTTACAACCATTTCATAAATTTTTCGATGATTTCTAGCACTCTTTTGATTTGGTTTTTTAAACTAAAGAAGGCTTATTGATATCTGCTAATTCAACCGGGTGTCATATAAGAACGCAAATGTTCTCGCCGAACTTTCGGAAACGAGAGGGATATTCCATGCTGAAATGTGGGGATAATATCTTATATGCTTAGTGATTAGATTCGAGATGAAGGTGCACGGTGAAATTCTGGATTGAACTTGTCGTTTAGTATTGTGCTGTCGTCGACGCATTTGTGCTCTTCGCCTACTTTGCTCACACACTAATCGCGTTTCTCGAAGATGCGTGATTATTTTTCTGTAATCCCCATCCTATACATCGTTGAGAATGGTTAAATTAGAAGCCCGTTTTAGTAATAGCTGAACCATCTAAAGAAATTCTTTGAACTGATTGAATTTGGAAATTGATTATGATTTGCATTAAACATTTGTAGACCCATATTTCCCTTTCCCCGGCATCTTAAGTATTGCCGAATCATCAGTTACTCCTATGCAGAAGAAGAAGAGTTGCTGAAATGTCCGGAAAGTTAATTCATCAGAAACTGATCTCGTATGTTGTTGTATTTGTTTCTGCGTTCGTTTGAGAAAGACCGCTTCAGAAATCGAAAGGAACCGGATAATTTGTTTCATCGGTGGGATGTTGATTTTTGATATATATATATATATATATATATATATTTATTGAAGAAAAGCTGTAGGGTTATCTTCCCAAAATTCCGTTTACCGGTTTTCAGAAATGTAAATACACATCGGAAAGCGCCGCCAAGAATTTCTATCGTTTTTTTCTCAAATGTGACTATTCGAGCACTTTTGAATCCTTTTTTGATGAGGCGTTGTAGTATTTTGCAGCCCAATAGCAATGTGAGCTTGAACATTGGTTGGAGTTTCCTATTAGTCTATACATTGACATAATGTCGTGTAAAAAAGTGATGTTTTTTGATTGAATAATAATCCCATTTGTGTGAATGTTGTACTGCATTATTATGTTATCGAATCGGGTGTATTTCCACAGTCAGTAATACTCTTGCGCAGATTGGTCTATACGTGCACAATTATACTTATTGAGGATGACGTTGGAATTCTTTGGCGTTTGTAGCTGAACGTTGCAGAGAGGAGGGGAGGAGGGAAGGGTTGGCCCGCACACTTGTGACCGAGTGGTCGTCTAATGGTATCCTTCTTATAAGGGACGTTGAAGGTGCTTTATGTTCCATTCAACAAACTTTTAGAGGTAACAGAGAGGGACGACGTTTAGTCCATTAACAACCCATTTCAGAAAGTAACCTTGAGAGTTTCATAACCGTCGGGTTTTGTGTTCCGATTCGTTCAGTTCTTTCTTGTTGTTGTTCTAATATTTTCTCTGCTGTTTATCAACATCGTTGCGTGTGTAAAGGCGATTGCTTTAACGCCTCTTGCTTTTCGAAAACACTTTATAATAAATTTGCCCGGTTGAATTCATTATTAAGCGAAGAAAGTTTTGCTTCATTTGTAGGAGGGTGGGCTGATTTATTTTTTTTGCACAAATTGCAAATAGTAGAGAGAGTACGAAGATCCATTGCTGCATACAAATGCGTTATTGGATACGTTTAACGGGCTTATGGACAGCTAAGCATGATCGTGATTGCGATACAGTATATAGGCAACCCAAGTCATGTTCACATCGGCGAACCACTTACGGGTGAAGGATTTCGTAAGGGCTTGTAGTTGATATGTGTCCTTATGGCGCGCGACAGTTAGGTTGATGCTACAGGGAAGGGGGATAACAGCATGCTACCTACACTGCAACACCGTTTAAGACACGGCTCAGCCAATTTAAGTACTTCATGAAAGAATCGCATCAGTGGACGGGAACATAGAATATTCCCACAACACTGTGGTGATTCTATGTTTCCTTTCTCAGAAAATCTCCAGCAAAGTCTTCCTCTTCGTCTCGCTGGAATTTTGTTTCGTCTTTTTTCACGTATTGATGCGATAGTACCCGGTGATTCGATACGTCGATACGTTATCGAGCAAAAGTCGTATACAGTAGCAATCCCGTCCGCTTGTTGTGCTAAGTGAGAGGAGGACAGATCACTCTTGTGCGTAATTAATTGGCTGCTTTTCAAGGGGCACAATTAGAGAGTGGTTACGGTTGTGCAACACGCAGCCTAGGCGCCACTTAAACAATTCACTATTGTTTCCGATCCAATTGCATTATTCCTCGGGTCATGCTGCGCCTTCACCGACTTGTAGATTTCCATGCTGATTTCCTCGAATGCGTCGTCATCGTAATCGGTACCGTATTCCTCTTGTTTCTTTCAACCGTTGCTATGGATGTGACTGAGATTACATAAAATTCCCATTGCCTGAAACAATGCGACAACGCGAAAGTGCATAAAATACAATAGTGCCGTACTGTTTTATGTATTAATTGGCCTGTCCGTTGATTCCAGTCCATGCGCTGTTCTGAGTGAACGTGGGAGTTGCACTGTTATGAGGTATTCAATAATCTCCCTTGGTCAGTCCTCATCTATTGGTTTCGGTCATTACTTTGAAGCTTGAAATAGTGAAGGCTCATTTGATGCTTAGAAAATAATGATGCTCGACGAGGATATTCAGGAGAAAACTCGATGTTCCGCTACTTACTTCAGCAACGAAATATTCAGCATTTCTCACTACTCTTGAAAAGACTGAATATTTTTATTTAAATCATCGTCAAGGTTTCATTCTATGCTTTTTATTGCAACGGTCGCCAAAATTTGACCGATTTTCAAAGTTTCGTTTTATTTATTTCTTTAAGTAGTGGTTGAATTGATATTGTAATGGAAATCGATGCGCGAAAATGATTTATTCATGAAATTGGCACTCGGATGTCGATAAATGCGAATTAGCTGGCAGCTCTTGGATGCATGTCTGTTTCGACATATGGTCACAAGCAAACACGACGCCACCTGTTGTGTGACGATTCAGATCAAATACCACTCGCTTCTCAAGCAATATTCTAGTAAGCGCTTTTACACATTCATTCCGTCTACCGTGGCAAATTTAGCGCATTGTCTGCCTAAAGAACAAATTAATCATTTATGATCGACGTAGGAAATCTAATCTGTTTGTTACTTACTTCGTTGAAAATTTGCAAGACCGAAAGTGAAAAAAATCCAATTTTGAGAATTCAACACAAAAATTTTCACTTCGAAGCTAAAATCTAGGTGAAGTAATGCCGTATATTAAAGAACCACCCACTCACTATCTAAGGCAAAGTCTGGTCATGCATAAAAAGGTTGTTTATGACCTAGATGAATGTATCTCATCTATTACGAGCAATTTTCTTTTATGATATATAGAGTATTTTAGCGATTAATAAATCTGCAACCCAAATAAATGTAAAGCCGAGCAACAAAATACGCTGCGTTAACATACTTTCTAATTAAGCCTAACATTTGCTAATTCCCTGTACGTCTATTGCTGAATTCCGACAACGATCTTCGATGGCAGTCGCTTCGACAATGCATGAAGTATCACGAAAAAACAGTGCTCAAATAACTTGGATCTTAGTCGCAATAAAATCATAGATTGCTCTTCAACCTTGAAAAACAATCGAATGGCGAATTGTTGCATTTTGTGGATAAGTGTGCAACTGACAGAATTACGACTTGAGTTCGATGGGATTATATGTGCTGCAGTGCCATCGAGTGCTATTCATTCGACCACCAAACGATTCAATTAAACAGTTCATTTATAGGCCAAAAGGTGCCAATTGGACGTCGATATTCAAGTGCAAAGGTCATCTATATCAATTGTAAGCGAACCGTTCGTAACGGCACTTCACGATCCAAAGCCTACAATTGTGCATCCAATGGCGTTTGTGCGCGCAATTAAGAGTGCAATGTGCGTAAGTACTACAGGATTATATGCAGCTGTGCATTGTGGCGCAGTAAAAACAACCTAAGCGATATGATATTTTATGTCGTTTTATATCAATGAAATTTAGAAATATGAGGTGTTGGGAAGCTGTCAACTCGGAGTTTTAGGTATGCGGTATAATAATCTTTATTCGTATAATAAAGAAAGCATCGAATTACATGTACAACATATATACAGATAAACAGAACATATGTGATACCAGCGTTGTACATAACCATACGTTTAAAAACCCAAAAAGATAGTTAGTGAGAACAGATATTGGAAATCAGTTGAAAAGGTAATATATACGTGACGAATAATACATATGTATATGATGATTAGTCACAACTGATATGAGGCGCATATCATCGACAGATCACACTGTGCTCGAAACGTCTCTGAAAGCACGACAAATTACCAGCCATGACCACATCATATGGCAGACAGTTCCGTATGGGAACAACACAGTAGGCAAAACAGTTGAGCACATCAGTTCGATTAGTTGATTTCCTTTCGATTTGAAGAGGATGAAGCTTCGCGCGCAGTGCAAACTTTGTAAACGAGAAAATGCTCTGGAACGGAAAGCCTGAGAAACCTTTAACGATCCTAAAGCATAAATGTAAATCGAACTGAGCTCTGCGATATCACATAGGTTTCAAGTCAAAAATATGAAGCCGCTGTTCATAATTAGGTTGGAACGGTCCGTGGAACGCTTTTCTAAGAGCTGCCTTAGTGAAGCGCTGTTGAACTCTCTCAATTATCTCGATATCCTTTTTTGTGGATGGAGACCAGACCTGACTGCAGTATTCCAAAATGAGGCGGCAGTAAGCAACGAAAGCTTTCCGACAATAGAAGAGGCCCTAGAACACTACCCTGCGGCACTCCAACGAGCACAGAATGTAGTGAAAGCAAGGCATTCCCAATTTTCACTCTGAAGCTTCGTCCGCATAAAAAAATCCTTCAACTAGGCTAGGATTCGCCATTTATTCCATACGCCTTCAGCTTAAGCAACAATTTCGGGTGGGTCACCAAGTCAAAAAGCCTTGGCAAAAGCATAAGGGGAATAAAACGTTTAGATATTTGGAATGTTAGGACTTTCCACTGTAGAAGTCATTCGGTTTATGCGGAAGTGAAAACACACATGATATACAGATAGCGGTAATGCCTTCCTCAAATTGCCTGTTCCAATTATTCTTGTCGAAATGGAACAAACAGGATCTTCAAGTGGCTATGGTTTCAAAAAATTATTGCGAAATTACGTCAGATCGTTTTGTGTGTTCTGCCGCTCTTCATTCACAACGACCGACTCAAAAGACCGTAATTCATCACTAGGTCGATTGCTCATAGTATACTGTGCTATATGCGTAATGCTTAATACTGAGGTATGGCTGCAATATTTGACTCAAATACAAGAGTTTGGCGTATTCGTAGCATGCGAGTATCTTATGATCGCACTTAGCGACCTACATTAGTTTTTGCGATCAAGCAGAAGTGAACAAAAACCGATATCAGCCTTATATCAGTCATCAAGGTAATTTCGCACGAAGATATAGTCTAAAGCGTCAAAATATGCGCGTAATGGTGCTAATCAACAGACTTTTCCTATCGTCTGAGTGCAGTGCTACATGAAGAGAGCACAATAAATATCAAATATCGTCTCGAATAGCACTTTATTTGAAGTTTAAAAGAGGAGATATGCTCAAATGGCAGTATATAAGTCTTATAAGGGAGGTAATGAAAGATGTTATTTGACGGTGGTTTTCATTATTTGGCTTATGATTGCATAAATGACAATTGTAGGACATTGCTAGATCCATCTCGGTGTTCTTTGAACTGGCTTTATTGAATAAATCGGCTAATTCAAATTTTTGATGCGCACGATTCTCTTTGGTCTAAAATATTGTCTGAGGGACCCTAAAGAAGAAATGCGAAAAATCATTGACCACTAAAGAAAACGTGTGGGGATTTGATGGATATTAGGATGATGCAAACACAGCAACGAAAAGCTTTAGGCTGTTCTTGCAGCAGTCTTTTCGAATAAATCATTTACCATCTATTCTTGGGCATCTACTAGATGGTAACCTATTTGAAGATTTCATCAACGCCGTATTCAACAAATGCTTACTTTTTCGCACCTGTGTTGTTCTCCTGAATAACGTTGGATTATGATCAGAATCTAATTTCCGCATATTGTTCACTAAATTCGTTGACTTCTACTTCAACAATAAAAAATTGTCTATATATTTTTTTACGATGTTTTCCCCTTTCCAAACAATTTTTCAGCTCTTCTGCATGTATATTCTCCTCTTAATTCAGCCGTAAAATCATGTGTCTCTTCTTAGTTGGCCTTCATTTTGTTCTTTTTGCTGTACCTTAAAAACATATTTATTTCTACTGTCCATGTTTTATTTACGAAAAATAGTTTATTTCTAATTATTTATTTCTAATTTTAAAAAATTGCGAAAAATAGGTGTCATACGTTGTAAATTTTGTCACAATGGTTGCTGCTGCACTGAATACATCAAAAACTTTTCATGAGAACATTTCAGCCTCTATACTTTTGCCCTCCTGTAAAATTTTTTAGACCAAAGATGCTCTAATGGATGCTCGAGATGACAACATTGAAATGAGCATAGATGAAATTCGCGTTGTCCTTTCTGCTGTAAGATTTGATCTGTGAGCCCAACTGCTATTTTGCTGTAATCGAGAGTTCAAGCATTTAAGCTTTTCTTCAATCAGATTGAAAGCCCTACAGGCGAATAACCACATCTGAAAGTATGATGCATGTCCTGAAAGCCAGTTTGGAAAAGGTGCAAAGACGAAGCTTCGTTAAGTTGTGCTTATAGCAAAGGGACCTAGGGTACTGTTAGTGTTAAACTATATCACATCGTGATATATAGGCTCAAAAGACCTGACATAACAAAATTAGCCTATCAAAGATGACTAAAGTTTTGTACCTATTCTCTTTTTCTGTTTTGATGGCTGCCTCCTATGCTCAACATTGCATTGGTCATTATCATTGCGGTGTTTCAAGGACAACCTTTCCTGAAGCACTAGTATCGTACGAGACATGAGAAGGCTGTGAATTTATGGGCCGTCCAAGAATTATTAGCTGAGCAATACATGAATCACATACAACGAATGTCCTCCTTCCGGTTTATCGATTTTCACTTTCTTAAAGGGGTCGCGATTGATCTCTCACTTTCATCGCATAGTTCCTTTTGCAGTAGGAGTGAGGCAAAAGACACATGAGTGCTGAAAACCAAAGGAGTCGAAAAAAAAATGTTTTTACACTATTACTTACTGCGTTCAAAGAAACAACAGATAATTGACCAATGCATCAATAGATACATCGACGAGTTCAATTCGACCCTTGTACAGATCGGTTGCTCGTGTAGTTCTCGCTCTTCGCATACTTCTACTGGCTATTTCTTTTCCTTTCGTTTACAGATCTCGCATTTCGACTATATTATTTTCTTGGAATCGTAGCATTGGCCTTCATATGATGACTGCTGTGGTCTAACTTCAATCGATATTAACTCATATATTCAATCTATCTATTCCTTCCATTGGGCAGCAGTTCGAAAAATGTGGCGGTGTATTGGTAATCTCTAGCTTACTAAGGCTTCTGGAAATACTTTTCAACGTTTTAATTGTGAACTCGTCGATCCTACCTTATTACTAATTACAATATCTTATTACTTATTACTTATCGCTCCCAGCGCTATATGGTATTTCTTTGTTTACAGCTCGCTCCGCCTATAAACCATGTGTGGAATATGGAAACATATGCCGGCCTTCAGAAGCTCTGAACGACGTATGTTCCTTCTAAATATGCGCACTTGTCTGAACGTAGGTCCCAACTTCAAATGCAAACCTGCAATCACCAAATATAATGGAATCGCTTTCCACTTTTCTCATAAATATATGCTTGTTAGAATTTTGTGAGCGGAAATTTGCTGAGGATTTACACAGGCAACTCTCGAATGTATGCTTGATTTTAAAAGTTTTTAAGCCACATTGTCGCTGAAGTTTTATGAGGCGAAAAACCCAACAAATTATAAAAGAATGAGTAGTGTTTTGCTAATATTCGCTGACCGTTTTGTGCCACAAACAGAATCCCTCTCAATGTGATCATCGATGCATAATATTTGCTCAATGGGATCCAATTGCAAGGCGCTGCACCTGAGAGAAGCGCTGTAATGAGATTCAGCGATGGAAGTGGGCTGCCTTCAAAGAGCGGTATATGTGATCATAGACGAGTATTGCGCGATGTTCACGCCACGCAATACCATATTATTGTGCACTGCTGATCAACGATTACATAACACACCGTATAAGACGTTAATTATTATTATGCGCACATGTAGGCTATTGCTTAAGGATTTTCATGGTACTTTTACTTCTTTTGCGTTATACTTTTGTCAATGTTTAAAAATTTTACGGATATAAGCGCACCTTAAGTGGTTGAAGAACTCTTCACCACCTCACTTCACTTTCTCCTCTTACGTTTTCCTTCATTCTAAGGTTTCAATGTATTATTTAATTCTTTTTGCCCGTTTGATAGAATTAATGATTGGCGCATTGAGCGAAAGCTGAGTTAAGGATAGTTAAGGAGAGCTGGTGAACAAAAGAACGAAAATCACGCACGATCCATGCTGTCTTCACCTATTGCCTCAGATGCTACTGGAAACCTGCTTTTCAAATAACAAAGCATGAACTTTTTCTATGCCAATCTAGATCCTATTCATTACGTGAGGGATCCATTTGGCCTCCATTGCGCGCTTTTATAAATTTACATTTTCAAAACTACCAAAGAATAAGACATATCTGAAAGCATGTCTGCCCTTTAGCTTGTCGGTGGTAGTCGTAAGAGTGATTTTCTGTTTTAGTATTCACATAACCTAGAATTAAAATCACTCATCGAAGAACAAAAATCTGCAGATATTTGCAGCCGACTGAATTTCTTTTTTGTGCCAGACAACTCATAAAAGGCGAGTCTTTTGGCAGTTTGTATGATTGCAAGGCACCAACAAAAATATGAATGCATCGCTGCGTAGATTTCTTATTTATTGGCAGCCTTTCAGCGGAACTGCGCTTGTCCATGACACCTTCTTTGACTTGTGCCTCCACTCTTTATTCATCACCAGTTCTTAACTATGAAAGTCAAATGGGCATTTCTCTTATATACTGCTTTCTATTTTCCGATGATTAGTGTACTTCGTTGCACATATCACTTAACGCCATTTAAGGAAAGCAGTCATTTCGCAATGACGTACTGGTTTCAACAGTTATGTCGATGTAATATTATGCGTTATGAAATAGATGACAGATTTAATAAAAATTTCAGTCGCTTCTTCTTGAGGAAGGAAATAGGGTGAGGGCGGACAGGTTCAGGAAGGAAAGGAGGAGTGACAAGTTGAAGGGAGGTGTATGAGCGAAACCATTTGAATAAAATTAATGAGATGATGGTCCAGGAATGGCGTCCAGATTTGCATAAATCGGCCGAACCTCAAAAAGAAGAAGACACCGCATGAGCGTTTGTATTCATTCATTGAGTCTGCCGACGAGAAATTTCATTGACACGTCATCAATCGTATCTTCATCGACTTTCGCCTTTGCGAGATTGCGTGCACTCTTATACATGATAATCATCTAAACCTCTTAAAGACTCATTCTTCATTTAATAAATATCGAAATATTTTAGGTCTGTCGCTTTCGAGCACTTTTAACAGACTTGTGAGGAAGCACTGTGAAGAAATTAGCAGCTGAAATCTACGACCTAGAAAGAAAGTTTCCATGTAATCTTGGTTCGATTCATCAATTTTAAGACTAGCTCTGGATCTCGTACTCTAAGGAATACTGCAAGGGTGTTTTTTGATGGGTGTTCTGTTTGGATTGGATGAATCCTTCAGTGAGCTGTGACTGTCGGCTCACAAATTTTGATAAAGTGTAAGCCAAAAAATGGTGGAAGCCTTGATCTGATAGGTGAAATTTTTGGCCACCGCTTCAGATGGCGTCTCAGATGCATTTCGTTCATTTATTCAACTAACAGAAAAATTATCGCATAATTTCGTGTGTTTGCATTGATTTTGGGCCACTTATGGAGTCGGTTGACTTGCGACACAATTACAAAAAGCATGCTAGGTACCAGCAGCCACTTAGTATATCTATACTGTCGCATATTATGGGAAATACGCAAAAAATGAAGCCATATGCCCCATCAAAATATTGCTGCTTTGCTGTGGATCCCTTAGAAAGGTTGTGCAGCGCTGAGAGCAACAAATCAACTTTAAAATTTATATTTAAAAATGTTCGCTAGAAATGCAGCTTTCGCGTTGAACCTTTTTGTCTGCTGACTCTATCTTTTTCCCGTATGATCGAGAAGTGCTTTGACTTCATGTAGTGGCATAGGTAAAGAGAGTCATTTGATTTCCCGTTTAGTCTACCAGCAACAAAATTTCTCCAACCTTTATAAACTTTTCAGGAATTGGCTCTCTCTATTCATTTAAACAATCTCAATAGTATTTTCTAGTGGTAACATTATGACTTTGTTTCCGAATTCTAGGTTTTTCCACCGTCGTCCTTTACGCTAATTGAGCCAATCACCACTCATGTGTAAAATATTGCATCCAAAGTTTGGTCGGCATATTTCAGTATTTCAAGCGAACATCAAAGACTACCGAATTCTATCCGTTTTCCGGACACTATTTGCTCCGGATTCCCCATATTTAGCTTCTCCATCCATATTTTGCTTTTCGAATTCATCTAGTTCATTTCACTCAATAATTTGTGAATGATCACAATATAAATATCGCGTCGGGGTATGCGCAGTGAAGGCAGAAGATGTTGAACGAAAGGGGCAAAATGACACATCGTTGACGGGTTTATTGGGGAATCGATTGTAATGGCAGCTCGGTCTCGACAGGGCAGTGCTTTTTGGAGATGCGAAAAGCGGTGCAGCTTCAACAGTGCAATTAAGCGGAAGAGGACCTCTTTCAAAGGCCGCTTCCATCTGCATATTGCTTAGGCTACAACCCATCACTTATTCACTAGCACGCTTAACAGAGCGCTTTTTTAATACAAGCCCACAGCATGAAATTTCCACTACATGAAACGTTGAAAATCAAAACGAAACCATCAATCGAAGCAATAATGCTTAAATTTTGATCTGTTTTATGTCGTCCATAGTTTATGAGTCAATCAATTATAAACGGTCGTCGGTATATATGCATAAAAAATAAATTTTAATTTTAAACATAGCCCCGCAATATATGCAGATAACAGTTTTCAATATTGTTAACGCCAAAGATAAAGAGTGATTCAGATAGGATTAAAAAATGGAACTGAAATAGCCCAGTGGCTCACCGAAGTGGATTACGTTTATTACTGCACTTCTTTTGCACTATATTTTATGTGAATACCCGGGAGGTCTCTACTTGGAATGCAGAAGTTATTAACAAATCAATAAGAATGAGTGATTTCGAATCCTGAGATGATTTCTTAAATAGGCTATTTGTTTCTTACACAATCAATTCTGCGCAGATGATCAAGACACTCGGAACACTTTATTAGTTAGATATGATGTCGATTGCGCAAATGACCTCAGCGAGATGTCCTAACGTATGTTGTTTTTAGAAGCAGTGGCCGTTTGAGAGTGTTTAATTATAGGGCCAACAGGGGGTCTTGGATGGGTTAAGACGATTAGAACAGTGATAAGCGGTGAACAAAGATGCCGAAAGAGCAGTGCTCACCGAGGGAGACCTTCGGGAGTCGTCTTATGGTTTCATCTATTGCAGCCCTAAATCTTATTGTTTCTGACGTCTCCATGTACTAATCGCATTTAGGTGTAAGATGCCGAATTGAATGGCAAACGCTACGGTAAAAGAGGACCTAAGCGGTAAGCACAAAGCGTTCGCGGCACGCGCATCCAATCAGTTCGCGTTTGTTGAGAGATTTCGTTGAATGATTTTTCTCGCCGCGCATGAAACACTTCTTCTTGCTCTCTCACTGTTCCCTCCTCTCTGGTGTCACCATCACCAATATGTGCCGGTTAGCCTATGTGCCTTAACGCGGTAAAACGTACCGCCATATGCAAAGGGTATGCACCGTTGCACTTCGCAAACAATACATATACTAGCACATGTTAAAAGGCAAACGCTGAAAAGGATTTACCGCAATCATCTAAAGTTGCAAACTAGATTACCCACTTCCTTTGTTTTATTGTGCTTTGTGAAGTTGTAGCAATTCTTTCAAAATTTTCCACCAAGTTGACATAGAAATTCCAAAGGATGGAAAGGTTAAATGTATAAAAGAAATCGTAACCCGAATAGTGTTAATGATTGATTTGATTTAGGAGGAATTACCAATTGAATCTCTCATCCTTTCTATAAACCATATTCATACAACCTCAGTTGATTTAAGATAATAGTAAGGGGATATATCGACAGCATTGTAACGATGAAGTGATAATGGGACATGCCGAACCTTTCGATCAAACGCTGTGCCTTTACTGAGTTGCAATAAAGAGACATAGAAGTTGACGTTTAGAAATTGTTGGATTATTAGATAATAAAATTAGAATGTCAAGATACTAATTTGGTGAGATTTTAGGTGTAAAGTAATATTAGGCAGTGTTGATGGTGGACGAAAGTAATATTCACTGCATTTCACAACAAGTTCTAAAGAATATTTTATGCACAATTTCCATTTCAATAGAATTTTAACAACAGATTGCTGAACACTATCTATGCCTTTACAATTATTTTAGCAGTATGTTACATTCGACTCACCTATCAATACAGTTCATAGTTAAACTCTTTGAGTTCGAACATAAATTTCAAGCATTTTTTTTAACTTTTAATAGAATAAAAGTTAAGTACTAAATGACATAATGACTTTTGTTCGCTTCTTTAGTGAGGTGGATCATTAATTAGTAGCTATAAGAAAACTTTTGAGATAAGCAAAATTTGAGCTTCTTTCATGAAAATTACATAAGAGTATTACATAAATAATGGAAATAAATTCTATGCAATATTTGAATACTTTCATCATCATAGCAGACTAACATTAAAAAGTACTTTTTATGACATCATTTAATTCATCGTTATTATTAATATTCAGCGAAAATGGCACAAACTATCTACGTTACTTTCACTTTCCACTATAAATACCCACAAAATTGTTGATGTGTTTTTAAAATTGGTCACTCATGTTTAGAGAATTTCTTAATCTCATGTATTAGTGTCGGGCTTCACTTTGCGCTTACTCTAGGTCTAAATTCACACAGAAGAAATTCATGTTTTGTAAACGATTTAGAAAAGGTTGATGGATGGAAGATGAACGATATCGGCCAATAATTATTAATTCAGTCGAGTTATATTTGCATTTTTCAGATTTCTCGAATAATAGAGGTCTCAATAAACGGAGAATGCTAATTGCTCTGAATTTTATAGACGAGATTACTGTTACGAAATTCCTCCAATCGCTATCAACAATAGAAGAGCGAGAGATTGGTCATTGCCAGAAGCTGTTCTAAAGAGTCGCCTTATACGAGTCTAATTGCTGTCAAAAAATGTTGTAGGGAAAAGCCGAGGCTTTAGTCATTGGGAAGTAACGGCCATTAAAATTCTCAAATATCATAAAATTTGAACGAGTTTATGCCCAAAAACCTTTTCTTTTAGTCACAACTCTTAAGTTTTCGGGAAAAATATACAATATTCCGAATGTTCCTGTAGTATGCTTAGGAAACTGTAAAAATGAATGAATCTAAAAGTTTACTTAGCAAACGCTTGCAAACAAATGAATACACTTTTGAGGTTAGTTTGGGTCATCAGTGGTGGGCGGGGAAAACGCGCTGAGGGGCGGAGTCGACAGGTGGTCACTTATTTCCGTTGCACACGATCACAGCCTCGGCAAAAACACGAACGCGTTTCCGGGCGCAACGCGTTTTTCAATCCCTGGGAGGAAACTCCTTTTCTACAGTACTCAACTTACAGTATTCTCGTTTTCTTTCTTTGAAAAATTTGTTGTTTCAAAAAACAACTTGTCTTGTATTGCTATATTGTTTAGGCCAGCTTATTTATTCAGCTTGGCCGCAGCCAGCTTGTGGAGTTGCATTTTTATGTGTACTTTTGAACAATGATCAAAAACACTATTCAGGCCGTAGGTGTACAACGTCATCAAAAGTTCAATAATATGTGGAATTCTAAGATTTCTGTGTGAACTGAATAAATTCTTATATTAAACGAAAGAGCATCGCTTCCACAGCAATTTATTTAAAAAATAAAAATAAAAAAATGCACTCACTAATAATGTATGGGATCGTAATGATAAGGTATATAGAGAAAAATTATCGCAAAAGAATTTATGCGCAACATTGAAATTGAGTTTAATTTGTACTGAAGAAGTAGAACTTCTTTTATTTCTATCACTTCATAAATTACACATTATATAAGCAATTTCTGCATGCTAAAATCAACGCCTTTCTTTGCGGTAATAAACCTCAATATTACTGCAACCTGAAATAAGCCAACAATTCCGTATAGTTATCGCAGCAGTTTGTGATGCATACTTCAAAAATCTAAAGGACCTCGATATACAACTACTTTATATCTATAGTCTTTCCAACGAAAACTTTGATGGCTGCTTCTTGCGAATCGCTGAAAATACAAATTTTAAGCACACTTTATATCGCTCCAAGCACCCATCAACCCCTTACAATTGAACTTGGCTTTTTTCATGAACTGGAATAATTAAAACAATGAGTTTGACGAGTACGAATATGCTATGACCACCTGCATGTTATCATACACTATTATCAGTATGTTACCGCAATAGCAGTAAAATCGTGTGCAGTCAGTCTCTACTAGAATATTTGTTGTATGCATTTGCAAATTTTTGAACGCATGAAATCGATTTTTAAACAATCTTTATTTTCATCCATCCATCCCTCCCATAAGATATTTTCACTTGACGAAAGCAATGAGTAGTACAATTCACTAATGAGACATTTTTTCTATTTTCCATCATCGCTGAAAAATTATATGAAGAAAAGAATTTCTTCGAATTTCTTGAAAAAATTTCATTATTATCTCGAAAAGTCATGAAAGATTTCTCGCAAAAAAATTGTCACTATTATTTTTCGAAAGATGCCTTGAAAAATACATATTTTTAACATCAAGAGATGGTCTCTGCTGCTGTCTGCATTTATCTTTTTTATCTTTCTTATCTTATTTCTGATATCCTAACACTAGTGTGACCAGCATCTAGACATGGCTATGGATAGAAGCTGGAATGCCTAATCTAATCAAAATTTGAAACAACGGCATATTTACCCTTGCAATCGATTTGGCTTATTATGGCCTGAATGAGAGACTACTGCGACATTGTGATACAAGACGAAAATATTTTCAGCAAGAAGATTGCGAATGGCTCCGGCTTCAACAGATCCCACCACAAAAACCCGTGTGCGCCGCCAGAAAGCAAACTGTCGCGAGCGCAATCGTATGCATGGCCTCAATCGAGCACTTGATGTTCTCAGACAATGCGTCCCATTGACGACGCAGCATCAGAAACTCTCCAAGATCGAGACTCTTCGACTGGCAAGGTATACCTTACAAGATTACCAGTATCTGTACCCAGAAGTCTTTAAACGTGGGATGATATGTCATTGGTATCCCAATGATGAATCGGAGCTTGTTCTGGATGAGTACATGATCAGTTTAGAGCTTCATCTAGAACGAATTATACTGAAGCACGTGCAGATTAAAGCTTCGACGATAGTTTTTGTCAGTTTAAAGAACAAAAGTTTTAATCGAGCTCACAAACGCAAAACCAAAACTATTAGCTCATAAAGTTAAAAAGAAATTGTCGACTCTCATTTTCCGTACTTCTCGAATTCAGAAAACTTTTCAAAACAAATCATTCACACATATTAATGACCCAGTACCTCACTGCAAATCTATTTCAAACACTCATTACTCGACAATACCATTAGCTGACCATCACTGGTCATAAACAATATTCAAAAGCACAAATTTGTTTCAGAAAAGATGCACTTTTTAAAGGATCTCTAACATTTTCGAAATGTTTATATCAAGGAAATACGGTATTTCCTTAAGTGGTGCTATGCCTAAAATCCTCTTTCCCCCTAATAAACATTTTCTTCTCCCATGATTCTATGTGCTGCAATCCTAAGATGGCAAAAAGATTGCCCAGAAAATTCCCGACCGACAAACACGATCAGCAAGTTGATCATAGTGGCTTCAGACATTGCGTTGCTTGGGAAGTGTTGAGCAGGGCTTTGAAATATTTTTTGTGCCTCACCAATATTTAAGAGACAAGAAAGCTAAGTTGAAAACGGTTTTCATTGTTAGGCCATTTTGACACATTGCTGCATAAAGTCGCAGTGGCGAATTCACCGATTGGCGCCTTTGCTGGTCGATATTGTTGTGCTTTTGATATGACAGTATAGCGTACCAGTGTTACAGTGAGCATCCGGAAAGTGCACTCCAAGCAGCGTTTGCAGCAATGGTGGGAACGAAAGATACTTCAAAAAAAGAGTATTTAGTTGTGCCGTTGAAGTAGGCATTGTTGTTATGCTTTTGTTGAATAAGAAAATAATAGCCATATAAGCAGAAAAGAAAAACAATGAAATTAGTGACGTATTTAGATGGCATTCTCTATGTTACGGCGATTTCTCCCTTCGTTAGCGTTGCAGTATCACATTACGGTCGCCGCACTCTATCAAAATGTTGCTAATTCAATGGCGCCATCATCATATTTCTTTGTGTTCCTCTCAACTACTCTTTTCGCCTTCCCAATTTTTTATCCATCTCTATCTACAGTAAAAAAAAACTTTCCTATTTTCCGTCACAAACTCCAGCAAATGGCTTAGAGAAACTTATCAACATATATTCGATGCTAAATCTTTAGTGTAAGAAGATATGAAAAAGGAAAAATGGGAGAGCAGCACGAGCTCGAACCCCGACATTTCTCAATCCATTCGGCAGCACCTGTAGCCGATACGATTCATATTTTTTGAAATTTCTTTCTTTCACTCTCTTTCTCTTCTTTTTCCTCCTTCCACTTCCCTCCTCTCCCCTCTCTTTCAAACTGTCTTTTATGATTTATGAGATTCCTAAAGACGAACAGAATGAATCTGTTAAAAAAGAAAGCGATGCCAAGATGAAAAAAAAATAGAAGGAAAGGGTATACGCTTTCGATTTTGAGTCCCGCAACGTTTTAACCACAGTTCATAATATTAAAATTGCATCGATATAACTATTCAGTAAACACTTCGTTAGGTAGCTCTCTTAGCTGTTTCTAAAAAAAGTAAGTCTACTTCAAATTAATATATGAATGTATGTGCAGTATATCCGAAAAAAACCTACTGAATTCAATTAACTCAACAAGGATTGAAATGCCATGCTTTAATCGAACGAGTTACTGGAAAGCTGAAAGTAGAGGGTTCGAATTTGGCATATAAATTGAAATTTTCTCTCGACGACATATACATATCTATCATCTTCGCATTATTTACTATTTACTGCGTTCAAAAACCCAACAGGTCATTTCTTTCGAAACAGATTGCAATTGGAAAAAATGACCGTAAAGAATTCGTTAGATCTGAATTATCCCATCTACGGTCGGTTAGGCGGATCCTCGGTCTACAGCGTATTAATATTTCATTCGGCTTTTATTCCGGAAAGCAACGTGATAGTCAGTACTAAAATGTTATATGTTTGCGGCCATTCATCGGCAACGTTCACTGCCTCCTCCACCTCCAAAAAATTTCCATACTTGAAGAAAGAACAAATTTTTAAAAATTTTTCTCAATCTTTATCTGTCGTCGAATTGTGCGTAATGGGATTGTATGTAATGGAATTTCAAGCCGTTTTATTCGGTGATCGAATCGTTTCAGCCAATCAAATATTAAAAATAGCATATTTATTCCACTGATAGATTATCATATTATTAAACCCCCAAAGCAAACTTTATCGAATGGCCATAGAAATTCGAATAGGTAATTTATATATATACAGTAGTAAGCATAATAAAGAGAATAATTAGCGAGAAGCTGAGGTGAGTTGATAGCTTCTCGAGCAATAATTACATGGACATCTTAATTGCTTAGTCGCATAATTTCCGTGTGCTGCGTGGTCATTTAGGGACGACATTACATCATTGAAATTGATCTCTTGACGCTCGTAAAACATTTTCTTAATGCAATATACAGTCCATATCCGCTATGCTCTCACCACTTCCTTCACCGATCCACCTCATTCAAATCTATTCAACAATATCAATTTTTAAAGTTGGAACGGTATAATGCATAGAGTGCTAAAAGATTCCGACTCAGAGAAACGAGCGGATTCATATGAGTGGAAAGGCTTTCCACTAAGGCGCATTTACTTACTTTTACGTGGTACATATTACAGCTCAACCTGGGAATTTACCTTTCGAATGGAAGACAGTAAGAGAGTGGAACTTCTTTTTATAGTAGTGGAATCGAAAGCCTTGCCAATGAAGCTCTGCTAAGATTTAAAAAAAAAAAGCTTCAGAATGCTAGAGGTCCAGAAGATAATTCAGTAACGCTTTGCATTTGAAGTTCATTTCTTGCCAATTCCCTCTCGCCTCTCTTGTCTTCGTTGAACATATCGCTTCCTCTAGTTTATCATTGTTTTTTTTCTATTCTTGCTACTGCCGTTCAAATATTGAAATTTCTGAAGAAATACAAATGAAAATTTTCTTATTATTTAATTTGCAAACATTAACTTATTAATTGCTAAAAATAAATATTTAAAATTATTAAAAAATTAAACACTCAATGTTTAATAAAAGCAAAGGAAAAAAGAAAATTGTGAAGACATTTAGAATCTTTAGTGTGGACCAATCGTATAACACATTCAATAAAACCTGCAGTAAATTTAAATATCTATACACACAAAGATGATTTCATTTCATGAATGGTTCTGATGCAAAATAATTATATGACGAATATTCTCATCGCCCAAATAATTCAGTTTTAATTTCAGGAATTACATAGCAGCATTGAATTATATACTACACAGTGGTTCACAGCCGAGTGCACTCGAATATGCGCATATGCTAAGCGATGGTATGAGCCAAACGACGACCAATCTTATCGCAAGCCTTCTTCACGTACAGCCACGACTTCTGGTGGTTGCACAACAGCATACACCACCAAAGCACTACGATACCGCTAGTGCTTTCCCGCTGACACAATCGTCCTCTCCCAATGAGGCCTATTTTTCATCTACTTATGCTCCGCCGACCACTTACGAATCTGCAGTACCGTATCCTGAACCCATGGAACTACCTTCCCATTGTGTCACCTCCTTTCCATCCACTTTCACTTTAGCACCTTCACAGTCGTCGGACCGTTGCTATTCGTCGAATATGTTCCCATATCCAGAATAGATTGAGAATGTTAACTTAGAACTTGATGTGCCAAGCTTTCATTATTTATATGACATCATAATACGGGACCTGCATGCAACATATAAATAAAGTTTCTATGTGATCGAATATCGGCTACAATGTTTTTCGTCTCCAAACAAAGCTCTATACAGAGGAAATTAAGCGAAACTCGTTTCTATAGGTGTGATGCATTTATTAATTATGAGATTCAAGGGCTAATAAAATTAGAGCAATAATATTTGATAATCGCTCTTATGAACTCCTATGACGGTATCAATCAGTGACAGAAACATATCGATAGTGGTCACGCTATGCGATGAGATCTCCGATAAACTACAACATATCATCGAGTCAAAAATAGGGAAACTTTGAGGAGATGAGAGAAGACCATCTCTAAGGATAAAATTTTTGTGATCTCTAGCATGTTCCTGCGCAAACTTTATTGAAAAACTTTCCCACCATACTTTATAACGATAGTCAAAAGCCACATTCCAGCAACTTTCTCCGGGATTTAATCCATACCAATTACAATAACATCTGATGGTGCTACTTTTTCGTTAACCATCGAATTTCTTTAGAACTCTTCATCGCTGTGCAAATTGTTTTCCCAAATCCACCATTGCTCTAGCTAGTTATCCATTTTTGCCTCAGTAAAGGCCAAGAGTATGGTTACTCATGCTATTATCAGTGCATGGTATACGTCCCCACTGTCATCCTGTATTCCAACTCCAGCCTGCGCCTCCGAACGCAAGTCAATTTCTGCTTCGTTGCCCTCATCCCAGCCTCCACTCCAATCGCAACCTATAAAAAGCTGAAAATCTCAATGACAAACAAATAGAGAAAATTATTGCAAAAAATCGACATACTATTTTCACTTCGAATAGGGCAATTTAAGACGAGTTTAGAGAAAACTCTCTGCCAATTTTTGAGGCATTTTATTAGATTATTCCATCTGAAAAAGGTCCTATAATTTATTCGAATACCTCCGCTGATTAAATATGCATAAGTTTTGCGCAATGTCAGCAAAATTGTTTGGAAATTGAGCGATGATGGAAGAGCGGTGTATCATAGTCGTAGCACTGGTTCATTTGACTAGTTTATGTTGTATGCCGCATCTTTCTCAGGAAACAGCTATTACGTATGCGAATTTAATTGCTGTGAATGTATACAGTAATCAATTTTTGGCCACTAAAAACGTTCAATTATAAAGAACAATCAATGGGAATAAGAGAGCCGCATTCTCACATCACATGAGAAACACAAACACACACACACATACACACTCCACAAGCGTAAAATGTTGTTATGCCACACCGGCCAATAAACGTTTGCATAAATGGCGTTTATTCTAGCGATGAAATAACCATACAGAAGGATGTTTAGAACAAATATCCTTGACAATGAAGTTTGCTGCCAACAGAATACCCTATCCATCAATTACTGACCGCTTGCTTCGACCTGTTTACGCCTAAATACAGTTATTACTGACCAATAGTGTTTGCAGAATCACTGATTACTGCCAGTAACAGAATTATTGACCAATTACTGACTAGTTCTGATCCAGCCATCTGTCGATTATAATTTGCGCGTAATCGTAAAACTCTTCTTGAAGCACGTTTCTTTTATTTATTTCCCTCTGAATTTTTCAATTGCTCGAGCATATATTGCAGCCGATAACAACATATAAAACATATACATATACATATAAATACAACAACATATAAAAATATTGCAGTCGATAACTGTTCGCCACGTATGTTGGCTACTCTGATCGACCGTGCTTAAGTTGCGAAAATAGGAGGAAATCAAACCGGACAACAACCAACTATAAGTTCTGGGTCGAGACTCGTAGAATATACCAAACCTATAAGCCTCTTGCGCGCTGAAATATGCCCCGAATGTTATAAATCTCCTTGCACTAAATCTTTGACTCCTAGTGAACGTAATATTCCACACCATGGTAGGATAGCTTTGCTCTTCACATAAATGACAACTCCGTACAAGCGGGCACCGATATTCTTGGAAAGCAGTCACATCGCTCGACTAGTGGAACTTTGCAGTGTCGTATACGGGAGAATTGCAATTTCAAACTTATGATCCTTCCAAAACATTCGTTCTTAGATACCAATCGCTTGAATCCGACTGATTTTCGGCAGTTTTCTTTGACGGGTCAAAATTTGAGCATATTAAATGCGGAAGTATCTCTTTACAATAGCAGTAGCGTAAATAGAATTGACATTACTGGATACCATATCAAATAGCGAATTGTAGTGTGGAGATAACGAAACGAGTAAAGTGTCCGTTAAAACAGCGATGGGGAAAGTTACTGTAAGGAGAAAAAGGCGAAAAATATTTGTCGATCGTCGAGGAAAAGCAAGGAAGCAAATGGTGGACTCCGATTGTTAAATTACAACAGTGAAGAACGAACGTGATGCATTCGATAATGAGTTAATTTCTACATTGATCCTCGAAATGTGGTTAATTTCTTTTTGCAAGCTTTTTCCTGACAGTTTTGTGATGTTTTAATTATTTTATGACATCCTTTCTGATACCATATCCTTCTATTTTAAGCTATTATTCTCCACACCTATGCTCACGACATCTTGACAACATCAATATTTTTTGCAATTTCTTGCAATCTTATTTCTCGACCATTCCTTGAATTTTCAGTTGATATTTATTTATTAAAGTTTAAGTTACTTTGCAGTTATCCAAATTTCATGGTAAAAACGTAGAATAAACAGTTTACAAAATATAAAACAGTACTGCCCGAGCTCTTTAGACGATTTGCTTTCGCTTAACTGCGGAAATATTTAAGTTATAAGAATGAGTGTCAAGGTTGGATACATGCAAAGAGAAATCTTCTAGCAACCTCTATAGAACCATCCTCATTTCCATTGATAAGCACCACTTTCACACTAAAGAACGAGACCAATATCATGGCATAGCCCCACAACATTACTTCCAATCGTGCAAATCACTGCCACCTCATACGTCGAAATCTAAATGTTTGTGAGTGGTGCGCCACTTGCTTAACAAGGTTATCGCCAATGCAGAGCATCTATCAAGCACACCTGTATATGAAATGCGCACAGCCCAATAAATAAATCACACTCGTCACATAGTGGGTGATTTGCACTCATCCACGCGACACACCACCAATTATCGCCGTTCAACGTTCGTTTTATGACCATATTCAAATTGCAGATTGCCGCGTCAATCCTTTTCAATCATTTCTTTTTTTAAACGTTCTTCTACGATTTCAAAAGACCACTGTGGTACTTAAATTCGTAGTAAGACTATCATTTCTTAATCTAAAATTAATTTCAACCATAAAATTCGATAAAGGTGACCACTAAAAAGAATTAGCATTTACGCAGATTTGCGAATGACATCTTAAAAAACTTAATAAAAAGTATGTGAGTGCCAGCATTTGGTACTATCCGCATAAGCGATCAATTCGCCATCTCCGCTTTAACCACACAACGTTTCATACACCCACTCCATTTTCACATCACAGCATTCAAACAAGTTAAATAGCAGACAAACAGCTGCCTTGAGGCACACACTTCAAAGAAAATGTGCAGTTTACTTGTTTAAACTGTTGGCCCTGCTTATTTTAGCAAAGCAGAAAGCAGAATTACTAAAGAAACCGTAAAATTTTTCTACAACGAGAACTACCTTTCTTTAAAAAATCAGCGGCTAAATTGAAGNTGCAGCTGTTTTTTGAAAACATTGCTATCATCTATTGAATACTAGTTGCATGCATATTCACGGCAGAAAAAAACTGAGCTGCACTGCTCAACTTAGTACTACACAGATTTTTCAGGAATAGGGTACAGCGGTGGGGAATGGGAGAAAGGGATGGGGCGAGAAGGGGTGAATAGGGAAGAAAAAAGTAGGCTCTAGCCTGATCACATATCAGAAAACATGGTCTACCCCCTATCCCACCATGCAAGGCAAGCCTTACCCAAATCATCCTGAAGCATCGAATCAAAGGGTTCAATAAAATCAGATTTTAGAGGTCATTCCAATGCATTTATTAACCGAAAAGTAGAGAAAATGTAGAACACGCTCGAGCCTAAAAAGAGTGCAACTCGACTTTGCCTAAGACCGAACCGTTGAGGAGTGATCGATAATATGCGCGCACCCCATGAAATTTCAAGTATGCGCACACTTAAACAAACCTTAAAAACCTCTCTGCTTCCTTTACAAAATCGCTTAACACCACGAAAATAATGAAAAAACCTTCATATTGCGATTGCCAAAATATTTTAAACCATAGCATTCTGAAAAGGACGCCGGAAAAACTCAAGCATAAAGCACTTCAAGGATAGGCGATGCAAAAACTTTAGCAGCATCATCCAAACTAAAGACCATCCCCCACCAATATGAAACTGTTGCGAAACAAATAACGGAAGAATTCATAGGCCAGTAACAAATTGCAGACACAGCCTCTTCCAGGCTGGCACTTTGCCCAATCGACATCGTTCCTATCAGGACTCACTGCTCTACTTCAACAACGCTTTATTATCAACACAAACACAAACCCCGAGTCCGTTTATTTCAACAAAGATTAGCTTCCCATACAGTCTTGAATCTCGGCGCTGATTGTGATATCCAACATAACTCGAATTTCAGCAATAAAACGCTCGCCAACAATAACGTCGACTTCGGGGCCAGAATCAGTGAATATTCGGCCACAAACTTTGCTAGAACTTAGTCAGTCAGAAAAATTGTGTTCCGTTCCAAGGTAGAAATGCACGACCAATCAATGCCACTCGACTGAACACAAGCAACCTTGATAGCCGAACCTTTAACTCGCGATCAACGAGGACGAACGAATCCGGAGTCAGATTCCGCCATAAATTCGTTTGGCAATTAATGACAGCCTTCGTCACAAAATGCGTTCCGATGTTTCGCAAATAGTGAATGACCTAGTGAAACAACTCAGATTGTCTAGACAGCAGCTTGACGATCTCATGTGTTAGTGTGCATCACCAATTCTTCACTAGAATCCAAAAAAAGACCCACCGTATAACTGAAAATGTCCCTAGCTGAGGCTAATCCAATAATGAGGAGAGGGGGAAGAACGGATGGCCAACTGAAAAATGAAGGGGGGGGGAGGGAGGCGAAGAAGCGGATATGCTCAAGTTTTGGCCAAGGGAAGCACAGATAAGACCAAGTTTTGACTGAAGGAAACACAGATGTGCCCATGTTTTAGCTGAAAACACCGCCTGTACAAACGCTTTGCAAGTGATTCATTTCTTCGACAGCAAACAACTGTGAAATGCGAACCAACCGTTTGAAATATTTTTGCAAACTTTTCCATATCTATAAAAGCCATAGCTGCTCCCGAAGTAAAACCATCAAACTTTAAAATGAATGGGGAAAACCATCCTATGGTATTGACTGAACTCACAAATTTCGTCAGTTGTTTTCAATAGTTCCCGAGCTAAAGCCATCAGAAAGATAAGCAGAAATAACAGCATTCTAAGCATATAAACTAGGTCGGGTACTTCAAACAGGGATCAAAAGCTCCGTTACTACGCACTGATGCGTCCAACATAACAATGCCGGAAATTTAGCTGGATGAAGATATTCAACAATACTAATAAAATGGACGTATCCTCTAACAGATCATCAAAATATCCATATCACTCCAGGAATTGCAATACGACAAAATAAGCCCCTACTTTTAACACAGCTAATCCCACCTTCCTATCTCTTCCTGAAAAACAAAATTACTTGCAAATGATTTGACCTCCCGAATAAAATGCGCCAAAAAAACCAGTTCAAAAGATACGAATATAGGCAGCCTGAAAAATAACGAGCAAAAATCATGATAAGTCATGGTACATGTTACCAAGAGGAATGAACACAAATGAAGACCTATACGAAAGTAACATTTGTTCAAGTAAAGACAATCAACAAAGCAAAATATACATGCAAAATTGCAATACAACGCCATCCCACTTGCTCAATCACTGCCATCTCCAGAGGTCACTTCTGATTCCTGCAAATATACGAAGTGCATCGGATATTATGGCAAAAAATGCTCCAGAATATTATTGCAGTATATTTCAAATTTCCGAAGAACTTAAATTCAACAACACCAACATAATAAACATTCTCCTCTTCTTGGCTGCTCTCACCGCTATAAACTATAACATTTAAGTGCATTTTTGGCACCAATTAAAAATTTTGAGCGATTCACTTCAATATCGCAAACATTTTCCAGATCGGGAAAAATGGTAAAACTCAGCATATCAAAAATTACCTCGCTTTCACTTTTTTTCTTATCCGGTTTCTTAAGCGGTTTATTGTCATCCGATGAGTCACTGTCATCATCCGATACGTACTCTTTTGATTTCGCTTTTGTGTACGATTTCGTTGGTGATCTATAATGTCTTCAATTACTGACTGTCGAAAATAATGACTTCGTCAAGACTTTACAATAAAGTCAAATAAAAAATACCTAAAATTCATTCAAAAGAATGACAATATTTTCGATCAGAATTCCTCAAAAGTGAACGAATTGCAGCAATAAGTTACTATTTTGTTGTTTACTTGCATCATTAGCCAGACCTGCACTACTTCAAAGATCCACTGAAATTATGAAAAATAGCCAATAATAAGAAAATAGAAAAAGATGGGGCTAGAGTCAACGGAATTTGGCAACGAAGGAAAGGAGATAATTCATATACAAGATCGTGCCATTAAACTCCATACTATAATTTATAAACACGCATCTCTAATACCAAACGAATTCACTTATGAGCTAAGAGTGCTGTTCTCTAGAAGAACTTACGCTGTTTTCGACTTCTTCGACGGCCCTGCCGAGGAGGATGCAGCTGCGGCCGCTGCCCCACTCTCAACGTACTCTTTCATCTCGCGCGCATATCGCTCTTTATCCTCTGCTGCTTTCTTCTCGTATTTCTACAATTAAAGTGGACGTAAAGTCAAAATTCGCTGCTCTCACTTGAATTAACATTTACAATTTTTATAATGATCGAAAACGTTTGCTTTGCTTCTGCCTATCAAAAAAGTTTTATTTCATCTCTTAATGATGATCTTTTGTCACCCCTTACTGATTTTGCACAGAGCTCACATCAAGGCATGACCGCCCAGAATGTTTAAACTTCTATCAATTCTCCATCCAGAAGTGTGGTAATAAGCACAGCTAAATAGGTGTGGTAACAAGCACAACTAAATAGGTCAATTCCTAGTAACATATTTCTAAACGATTTATTCGAAACTCACCTGAGAGCTTGCAGCGTGGGGGGAGGGTGGAGGCATGAAGAAGGCAACTTTATCGCCTTTTCCAATTAGATCTCCTCACTGACTACCTATTGCCAAAAAATTATTTGGTGGCATCGCACTACTCCATCAAATAAATACATTGGCGCAACAAAAGGCGATGCTAACCTGTTTCGTTTCCTCATCCACCTCTTCTTTCCACATTTTGCCAGCTCGTTGAGCTGCTTCCGGTGCCGAGAGTCCTTCCTTGCGGAAATTCGCGTAGTTCTCACCAAACCAAAGGAAATATGCCGATTGTGGCTTCTTTGGAGCATTAGGATCCTTTTTCTTTTTCTCTCGCTTTGTCGTCCCTTTACCGCTCTTCTCGGATGTTTCCTTCTTAAAATTCACCATTCTATAGCTTCATTTCTTTCCATTTTCTAATACAAATGAATTCTATAAGCTTATTTCAAACGATTGAAAGAACCAACCATTTTACCAAATGTAGTTTAGATGTAGAACAAGTTTTATAGAGACTTTAACGAACCCAAAAGTGCAGGTCTTTCACCTAAAGGTCTTTGACCCCATATCAGATATAGTTCTCCTCGATAAGCTCAGCTAAAAATTGGTTCGCATCTATAACCTCAACAAAAACTATGGAAAATTTCCAATCTTCGGTGCCAAACTACCTCTAACCAGAGACGATTAACAATTAAAGTAGGTTTGAATGAATATGGAAATATGGAACCTTCTCTTTCTTGGGTTTCGGCTCCTTTGTTTTCTTTTCTTTCTTCTTGCCCGTAATGTCGCTGTCCTCTGATACTTCACTCGAGTTGCCAGCGTTGCTATCATATTCTTCTTCAGGTTCCGATTCTGATCCTTCTGATGAGTCAGCCGCCTGCCTCTTCCGTTTAGCATCTGCTTCAACGTCATAATCCTCTGCAATAGACAATGTTCAGCCAACGAATATATATGAGAATTAATAGTGAATTTACCTCTTATTATGCAGTACTCTAATCGCCGACTACTAACAGTTTTGTTTCTGCATTAAACTATTTCTGCCTGTATTACAAACAATTCTAATGCATTTTCTGGGCTAAATTCAATGCTTCATTTAATGAGTGATCCATGGGCTCAGAGCTCCGAGCGAAGGGGAAAATCTGCCAGGTTCATGCACATCCTCCTTTCCTCTTCCTTCATCCCTTGAATGGCACAATAAGACACTTGTGAAATTATTTTGAATGACATAAAGTTCATTTCCATCCCATTTATCAGACACGTTTCGTCACTAAACCTTTATCCCTATCCACCTTCATCGTCTTATCCTTTCCGCCTAAACAAAAAATACTAGGATAGCTCTAGAAACAAAGCTACTATTAAAAATTACCGTATCCTTCAGCTTTGAACCGCTAGTAAGTTAGACTGTTAACAACTTTCCAAGATGTTTTAGTTTTTGAAGGCTGCCATAAGAAGGGGCAACGTGGTCTCTTAAGAGGGCGTTGAGTGGAAAAGAAGCAACAAACCATCTTCGCTATCACTATCTTCATCGGTGTCCCTCGCAGCCGCTTTGTCCTTTGCCTCTTGTTTCACAGTCTCCTTGTATGGATCGATTTCATCATCGCTTCCAGCGAATTTGTCTTCTGAGTAGTTCGGTTTATCCTCAAATTTCAACGATTATCCCATCGCTCCAATATAGCCCCTAACTACTTAGTCGTAAGTATAACGCTAAACAGTGTCACCATTACAGCCATTGTGGCATAAATGCGCATCCGATAAAACAAAAGGGGTTTGGAGGTAATAAAACCTTATTAGCTCAGCTTTCACGCACCTCAAAAGATGCAACCCTCAGCACTTGCTTTGAAAAAGAAATACTGTTTTATAGATTAAAGGAAATAATAACGTTCTAAGAATTATTCAAGAAGAAACGAAAGCTTATAACCCGAACATTAATCACAAATTTTTGCAACATTCAATACGACAGTGAATCGAAAGCAGCCGAAACCAAACCGAACATTACAAAGTTGCATCATAAATAAAACGAATCTCAAAAATATCACCATTCGCTTCGCATTACGAATGCGAAGATGTTTGTTGTTGACAAAGTCGAATAATCGGTTATATTCCTCTCTAAAAAATGTTAAATTACAAAAAAATACAAAACTTTCTCCCAATCTTCGCATTTCATTGCAGTGGACAGCAAACGCCAATAATGGTTCAAACGGTAAAGAATAAAATCTCCTTTATTGAAGACAGGCAACGAAATCAACAATGTTTTTTAAAGAAAAAACTTCAAAGAAAAGAAAAACGGTTTGACTGAAAACATTAGGCCATCCTGACATCCCAGCCAATCTTTGAGGTATAAAGCCTTAATATGCTGTGTTTCTCTTGGAATGAAGAATGCTCGCCATGTTTTTTACGCCCTGCACATCACATCGAAACTTTTAGGACGACCTGATACTACCCGAAATATTTCAACCGAAGATTTTAGCAACATACGCCTAATAGGAATTTCGATGACATGGACTTCTTCGTCCCCTTTCTCTCCCCCTTCTGCATATATCGCCAACTTTATCTAATAATATCTTGGTATGGTAGCAAACACCATTAGCACGTACGTACTGGTTTAAGGGCGGAGTGAGAGATTAAGCTGGTCCCTCCACCCCTCCCCTTCTCTATGACTTTCCACGTCTTTATCCCCATTTGCAAAATTGTACGTTAACAATGCTTACTTCTCGACGCTGTTGAACACAAGCGTGCTGCCACCTTTCATTTCCACCTCAAAATCAAACGAACGCGTCGACACATCCGAACGCGCAAAGTTCACACTGCTGATCTAAAAAAAGTACTTAAATTCGTTGAATTTTCAGTGTCTGATGATTATTTAGTTCCCTGATTTCAGATCATTTCCCTCATCACTCTTATGTTGACAAACAAGGCAACTAAAATGTGGAAAAATTCGATATTAATTATTAGAACATTAGACTCGCAATGACTGCGACAAAGTCTTCAACGATCACTGCAGCAAATAAATCGTTATTAGAAGCTGTTTGTTGTAATACGTCAAAAGTCGGAAGTCACTCATTATATGATTATTAACTAATTCTGCAGATATTCATTACTTAAATAACGCAATGAATCGAGCAATATGGCGCTTAAACATACCTCAAAGAATCCATTCAAAATAACTGGTTGATGATGAATAAAAAATTGAAATGTAATCAGGTTCAGAAGTCAACCTATAATTGAATATTCTCTGCATTTGCATCTCTAGCCCACTTATCTGTGCAGATATTCATTACTTAAATAACGCAATGAATCGAGCAATATGGCGCTTAAACATACCTCAAAGAATCCATTCAAAATAACTGGTTGATGATGAATAAAAAATTGAAATGTAATCAGGTTCAGAAGTCAACCTATAATTGAATATTCTCTGCATTTGCATCTCTAGCCCACTTATCTGCCTTAGCCAATTCTGTTACTCTGATAACCCCTAACTATTCATCAATTCCCACTGAAGGGAACATTTCATCGGAAAATGCATTTGCTTAAAAATCAAATAAGAGAGAAAGAAAGGCTAAACATTAGGAAAAAACCTCTTCGAAGCGAATATACATTGGTGGTTTGTGCACATAAACGAATCCTTTCTCCAGTGGATAAAGAAAACCGGATGCCTGCTTGTGAGCACACATTATTGCCGGCGTTCCCGAGTGACTGCAAAACTATTTCATGAATTCTCAACCATCAATATTTTACAATACAAATATAATTTACAAATAAAATGAATATAATATTTACAATTTATCCATACAGCCTACTCTTCCCTTCCCACCTGAATACTGTAATTTAAGAAACCAGAAGCAAAAATGCGAACGGAAATGCTGACACTTATAAAAATCGGAAATGAGTGAAAAAAATTTTTAGCGTTTATTTGTCAGATGCTAAACAGTAACGCTTACATAAACGAAAATAAAAATATAGGTGTGCCACCCTTGTCCATTTTAAACGAACAAGAAGCAGAAGGAAAAAATTTTTTCCATTAAATGGATAGTGACAACTCTCTATCTCACTGATAAGCATCATCATCTGAGGTTTCACAAATCGGATATTGCAAGTTTAAAGCCTTATAAAAGTTTTGCGCCTGAGGTGCCAATTTGCAAACTGTGTTTCACACTTCGATTGCTATTCACAAGCCACCCGCACCAAAACTTATCACAAAAAAAAAAACACTGATATTAGCGTATTCTAATTCAAATTCACCCCTTCCTTCAAGAATAAACGCAATACGATTACTACAAGAATCATCTTCATCTCACAACATCCAAATAAGAGAATAAACCTGACCCAACAAAGGTGCCCGGCACGGTGATTTTCATATCGACCATAACTCGAAAGATCTTCGACACTACCTCGAAAACGTTACCACTCAACTTCTTATCGAGCTTGCCCTTGTATTGCTCTTTCAACTGCTCCCTGAAGATAGAAAATTTAAAAACACTGCACTCCATCACAGGCAGACATCGCTAGAAATTCTTAGAGCTGTGGATGAATAAGGTTCACATTGACGAGAAACCTATGCACATCCCAGAAATACGAAAACGATGTTGCGGGAGAGGGAGGTGGATGGAGAATATTTTCAGCAAATTTCAAAGCAATAGCTAATTGTTATATATCCCCGTCAACTGATTATTCGTAATACTGCATCTTCACAATTTGATCCGCACAACTTCTGCCATCAAGCGAACAACCGAATAATCAATCTCCCTAAAGGAAATACGACTGATTGTTACCCGGCAATGTGATAATCTCAGTTCGCAAACAACACATTCTCAGACATATTAAAGCAAGTAAGAAAAAAAGAAATAAGTACTGTGTAAGTCCAAGGTCGAGTTCTACTTCCTCATCCTTTGCAAACTCCAATACGAGGAAGTGGTATCGTGTCTGCCCCTGTCGAATTGGTGGATTCAAGCTGATCTGAAATTCACATCAACGAATCGAATTTCACTCTTTTCATGCAATAATCCTGCTTACCATATAACAAGTAACAATACAACATATACAAAGTTTGCTCCAAGGTTGGCAGATTTAGAGTTAACAACAGCAAACAATCTAGGTAAATGAAAACGCACCACGAAGTACATATGACGGCCATCTTTGTGCGGCAATAAGAAAAGCCGCATGATCGTTTTGATCGGAATCTTGTAATCGTACGTTTTTCCGTGTAATGAGAGATGATTCTGATAGACTTTGATATCGTAACGGCCACTGAAATGCATTAAAAGTTTAAGGAGAGCAACCGTGATTTCCATGCTATTCATTTATTCGTTTTCTCCTCCCATTTTAAAACGATGATAAGGTCTTTTGTTTAGTTAGAAAAAATGAATACAACACTACTCTAACAGCTACAAAAACGAATTAATGAGTGAATAGCATCGCCTTCATTTGAGAGAAAAGAAGGCAGAGTCTGAATCCAAAAATCCAACCATAAAACATATTTCCAATGTAATCCTATCGCTTGATAAAAACATCATTAACGACTCCACTCAATCAAGTCAATGAGTCGAAAAACACTTCAAAGAAAAAGTGGCTAAGCAAACATACCGAGGTGTGGTACAAAGGATTTGTTGAAGCGTAGCGACCGGTTGATCGGTTTCGGTTTCTATACCTGCGTATTGCATCACCGCCCGTCGGAATTCCTGCAAAATATATTTTTGAAATATTCCGTCACAATTTTTAGAAGACCTTTCCTTACTACTGTATGCAAATTTGGGGAATCATTTAGGTGCTACTGATATGAACATCACATCAATTTGATATCCTGAAAAAAATCCGGGAACATTTGGCCTGCAACGAGTTCACCCTGAACAAAGCATGAAAAAACAAGAAAACTCTAACACTGGTTCGTATATCTCATCTTACTTTTTCCAGCAAAAGGAAAACAATTGCCCCAAATGGCTATGTTCACGAAGACAAACATCGTAAGTAAGAAAGAAACAACATATTCAGAAACAATAGAAAAACAACAAACCCTCCGCTTAATCATCCAATACCTTCATGGGATTATCTCCACTCTTTTCCACCATTAATCTCTCCGCAGTTCATTTAAAACTGATTCTAAAATCTCCACAACATTTCGATTTAAAATAGCCCGACAATAATAGCATTTAAACTTCTCACCTTCTCTGAATACCACATTTCGCGCAAACCTATACTCACAATGCAAAGAAATGTGACAAAATTAAAGAGAAAAAAGAGAGGCATTGGATTTAAAGGGAACACACCTCTACGGGATCGGCATCTTCGTCAGCATCCGGATCGGTCGGTATATGAAAACGCATCTCCATAAGAGAGACGGCACAGTCGTCATTCTGATGGAACTCGAGTACCGCCTCACTTTTGCCCGATGTACAATTGCTCACGTTGCTTAGTGGAATTTCAAAACATGGCTTCTCATCCACTTCAAACTCGAGTACTTGTCCTTCAATGAACATCATATCCTTATGTAACTAATGTTCCGTATATGGGGTACTTAACCGCTTTCAATAACATGGATCTAAGTTAAACGCGATCACGATCAATCGAGAAGTGCTCCAGAAACTCGCCATTTGCGCCAACAGACAACCACATCTCGCGGAAATAATTCAGCTTTTGCGAAGAAAACATACAGCTTTATGCGTATGACAGCGCAAGATACACAGCGCTTCTATGGAATAGACGCTTTGATATTTCCGCAAAAAAAAAACGCTGTCATAAATGATGGAACATCACCCACAGCGCGTAGTCTTAAGACATTCTACGTTGACCACGATGACACCTTAAAATTATGAGAACAATAGGTGAGCAATTAACTGATAACACAATAAAAAGCTAAATAAACACAAAAGAGAAAATAAATTTCGAACAGGTATAAATACTGCAAAAAGCATACGCTTATCCGTTCTATACTTCCATTCGAATACACTTCTGCGCGAACGTGCTTTCATCTTCTCATTTAGAGAGGAAATAAAACGAAAAGAAAATTCAGAATGAAAAAGAAATTTTTCTGCAGCAATATTATAAGATAAGTACCTTTTACTTCAGCCTTTCCATAGTTCCATCCTTTAATACTCTGATCTACTTGAACGACATCCTTATTCCAGTTTCGATTAGCAAATGCCTTTATTTTTTCATATTCCTGCAAACATCGATCTTCAAAATAGGAAGATAAACTATGCGGAAACGACGCTCCTTTTGTTTAATTCGGATATCCAGGCATAAACGTGGTCATACTTGCAATCATTTTCCATCACTTTCCCATAGAACTTTCCCATTCCATACTCGGTTTTATGCTGCAATAGCCATCACAGCACTGAATCGAACCACAACATGCATATATTATATCATTATCCAATTCAAGGCAGTTCGCCTATGAATTTAAACGATCATTGCGAAGAAGGCACCCGGCCAGATCCTTCTAATGTCTGCTTATAAAACCCAAATGCTGTTCTAGGTCTCAACTCCATTACTCAAATATCAGTTTGTATGGCACTTCGACTGCCAACTTTGCCACGACGGTGATCTCAAACAATCGTAAACTGACACCTAATGCACGACGTGCCTCTCAAAAGACACCTTAAATCTTACAAAAGGAAGAATTGCACAATTAGAGTGAAGGGGGACATTCGAAAAACCTTTCGATCTTTCAACTGTTTTCCTTTCGTCACTTATTTAATCCACTCCTATTTTTCAAGCATAGACCCGAATTGCCATTGTGAAATTTATTCAGCTTAAATAAAGAAACCTAAAAAACGTCACTACCATTCTGCTCTAACTACCACTTCGTCAACGAACAAAGAGTGGTATAACTACCACTTAATCAAATACTCTGAAAATAAGCGAATACAATTTTATCTATGCCATGAGCTGAATACTTTAACTTCGGGAGTTGGATTACGAGAAGATGAAGCGAATGTGCTACAAACAGCTGAACAGACGAAAGCTGCCGAGTTTTAGGCCCAATTATGAAGATAAATTCAGCGAAAGATAAGTAATGAAAAGGAAGGCATATATATGTTCATGAAAGCGACCGCCTAATGAACCTACTAGCGCCGAACTAATGAATTTTTATTTGCATAATCATTCCAAATGTGGTATATGCATTGCAAAGTTCTATTTGAAACCACCTACCTTTTCCGAAAAGCCACCGAATCGTAGACTGATTCCACTGTTCAGCGAAAACTTTAGACCTGGCTTGTTGGCAAGACGCATCCACAAGATTTTCTCGATTTCAGATATACCTATCGTCTGTAGTTTACCGGTTTTCGTATTCTTGAATTGGATATGCTGATCTCCCAACTTGATTCGTCCATTGTTCTACAATCAACATAAGCTCATTTCAAGCAAATTCTTTATTGTGGTTTATAAAAAGTACGGAATTACGAAGTATTATCGACTTCAAAATATACAAAAATGGCCATGAAATTAAAATTTTTATGCCAAAAGTGACGTAAATTTTTTCACGGCCAATCTGCTAAAGTTCGAATGCTTTCTTAGTTCAGTGGGATAGTAGCCTCTCAAAGATCCCTTCCATTTTGGTTCGACGGGCAAATACCCCTTAAAAGCAGCATAATATGATGTACGTAAAGGGAAAGAGTACTGTCAACGGAACGATGAACATACATCGTTCATTTCTTGAACACTGAAACGCGCATAAAATACTTTGCATTTTACGTAAATTTCAATGGCAAAGATTTCTTATCAAAAAGCCCCATTTTAGCTTTCGGTCGTTGTTCCATTGTTCCGCACAGCAAACGGTCGGTCTCCTCGATGGCTGCAACACCTATCGGCAAAACATGCGGTCGAGAAAGGAACGTAAAGATATTTTAAAGCTTTATCCCATTGTAACGCACTTTGTTGACTTCGATCAACGATCTCTGTATTGATCTAAGCTGCGGAATCAAGGAAAGCAATTCACTTCAATTTATCATAATCCAACTATTATANCAACAACAGGAAAGAGAGATGTCTTGCAATCATATAGGTTAGCAAAAGATCACCCCCATCCAAAAAACACATCAACAACATTAATGTAAGGCAAAATAAATAAATAAATAAAATGAATGGAGTGTGTGAAGTCCGCCTGACAACTAACAGAACAATTTAATCTTTTAGTCATTGATTGCATTAAATGTATGAGAGAAAACGTCTAGTGGAACTGCAAAGCATATAAACAAACAAACATAATGAGGACTGTGTGCACATTTGACCGAACTTCCCACTCTGATCTTTGCTTCCTTTGAAGAAACATTTCCCCTCGATTAAATTTTCACGAATTTCACTGAAATCGACGTCTCAACAAGTCATCTCATTAATTAAACCAATTCCTCTTGTCCACAAAATTCTTTTCAGCCAGATAATAAAGTAAAGTGAGAGATCCAACAAAGCGAACGATAAATTTTGACAATCGATGAAACCAAATGCCGTTCAAGTGAAGTGCAGTCGATGCACTTTGACCGCATTATCATTGCCTGCCGATGCTAGCTCACAGACTCTCTTCGTGTTGCCGCCTTTGGGCGACCATTCACCAATACTCGGCCGAAATCTGAACATACACATCAGAAGCAAATTCTATATCGCAACATGACGATAAAAACGAAATCATACATTCCATTTCCTAAAGCGCAAAACGCGAGGTGACAAATAAATGAAAAAAATAGGAAAAAATAAAGCAGATAGATTTGCAGAGACTGCCTCCAGCGACATAGCGTCGAGCAGCATCCAAACAATCTTCTCAAAAACACTTTCAAAACATCAATAAAAATATTCCTCAGCAATATCAGTAAGTTTGGTAATATTTTACATTAATAGAATATTTGAGAGTATCAGAAAAATGTCGCTTGCAAACTTTATTTTATTCGAAAAGCTGTGTGGAAAGCAATGATTCAAAACACATTCAACAACAACACAGTGCGTTCTCACTTCTAAACTATTCAAATGATCTCCAATAAGCAGGGTATATAACAATTCATCATTTGTTACAAGCGTTAGCAATCTCTGCAGTAATATGCATTACATGCATATTGAACACGCCAAAAATCACAAAGCAAAACAGTTTCAAAGAGTGTTTTTCAAGTGCTATAAAGTGGAGATCTTTTGACAACCTCTTTCTAAAATCAGAAAGTCAGGATGCTTTCAACTTTATAATTAAAAAAAACGTCGAAGATGCTTCTAATTCGATAATACTCAATTAAGTGAGTTTTAATATTAAAGAGAATACCTGAGTCGACGAACTGTCTGCGAATGTGCCAACGAACGGTTTAAGCAGATCAAAACAGACAGCTCAATATTCGATGGATCCCAACTGACAATTTCTATCTGCCCATCTTCTAAACCGATCGCCAAAACATAACAACTGAAACAATGAGCAAAACTTCTAGCACCATAATATAAAATGCAAATGCCATAGAAAAGAATTTCTTGCCACCAAACAGTGCACAGTTCTGAATTTGTATATAACACTTTAAAAATTTGAGGCAAACCGAACTGGGCTCCTTTATTAAATAATCGCTCACAGATCACGAACCACACATGCACAGTTATAATGCAATTCAGTAAGTGCCATCGAGATCCAAGACTTCCCAGCAAAAAGTCGAGTTCGTATCTCATCTGAGGTCAATGCTTTCATATGCTATCAAGCAATGGTTACTAATTAAGTCTGAACCAAAGCAAAAATGGGTTTATCACAAAGAGTTAACTATACGATGACAACGTCTATACAGTTCACTGAACTTACACTAAAAGGTAATACATTATATTTTATGATATAATATTACAAGGGATTAAGATAATAGCAAATAAGTGCTACCCGTTGATAATAAGCGCACAGAAGGCAACGGCTGTGACCGAGGCGAATCTTTTACTCTCCATAGAAAATTTCACTTCTTCTGAATGACGGTTCACGCTCCAAATTGCCAACTATAAATTTCCAACATTGTAACACTGAATTTATGAAAAAGTTAAAACACTCTTTTTCCATATAAAAACTTTCAGCAACAAAGCCGTATAAAACGACATGAAGGTTGCTCACTATTCTATTTACATATTGATTTCGCCGGAAAACACAAAACGATATGTAGCATTACTCAAACATGAGCAGAATTTTAAGAACTCGACCGGATCGCGAAAACATTACCGATTCTCTCTCCCCTTGCCAATTTATCTAGGATACCTTCACACACCTAAACGGGGTGACCGTTTCGCCAAACCATTTGAATAGTGAGAAACGCGGTAGCACCGAACTGAACGATTTTTAAATGCAATTGAAAGGCATAAGACGAATTGCGAAAACAAATAAGTGAATATTCTAAAAACGGAACCTTCCTATCTCTCGCACCTGTTGCAAAATATTTGCTATCAGCGCTCCAAGAACACGACCAAATTATCCTCGAATGTACGTTACCAGTCTTTGGTGATGTGCCGATTAATTTCCAATTGAACGGATCTATAAAACATTCACAGCTAAATCGCTCGAGCTAGTTTGAAATTCTGGAGACGGATGCAACATTGAGAAAGTTAAAACATATAGAATAAGTGGTGCGCATCACTTCTATACATACGTTTATTCCCCACAACAGTTAAATTACTGCGAGGGAAAGCTTAAATGAATTCAGAAATACTTATATTTAAAGGTCCAGTGGAAGGAAAAAAAAGGAAAGAAGAACCGACGAATGTAAGCAAAATGAAATACTATCCCGAATATCAGGCTCGCATCCCACAAATATTTCGCAGCAAGCAAGAACGTAGTACAATCGCTTTCTTGTCTCCTAATGCTACTTTATAACGCTTCAAACGAGCCATGCAAAACGAAGTAGGAGTGCAAAAATATAGATTCACTTTCGCCAAACTGCGAGAAAAGCGCAAACGTCCGATCTCGCGAAACAGAGAGTAGCATAGAATCATCGGGAGAGAACTCTAGTTGAGTGACTGTGAGCTGATGATGAAGAAGCTCAGCATGACGTTCCCAACGATTCGTATCCCAAAGCATTATCGATGCATGAGCTCGTTGACTTGCCTAAAAATAAGTAATAGATATCCACCAAACTTTATAAATCATCAAATAATGGAACAACGGTACCTTTGCAATGAATTTTTACTGCCAACGAATCGCAAATCGCAAATAAGAAATAATTAACAAAAAGCAAAGCTAAAATTACCGGCGAAATGTGAAGTATAAATAAATGCGAAGCCATAGGAAAACAGGCAAAAGTAAACAACAATAAAAATGAGGAGAAATGATTTGTAAGCAGAAATATGTGTGAAAAGAAAAAGAATAACAATAACTTCTAAAAAAAGCAAAACAAAAAAATATTGGTGTCAAAATACTGTAGTGCAGCATAGGCAAATGAAAAAAAAAATGTCTTAAAGACAGTGAAAATCAATAAGATAATCACAGCAGGACATTTAATTTGAATTCCCGAAACAATGTGCAATGGCTGAGTAGACAGAAACTGTTAGGCAAATTTTTAATGAAACTAAAGAAAAACAGAAATGGTGCAGATAGTAAAAAAAGGACCGTCAGAGCAAAAGATTTCAGTTCAGTATCACAAAAACGACTGTGGGAAACAATCGACAGAAACTAGAGACCATGAACGACTAATTACCTCCTTAATTAAACAGTCGAAATGTTACCTATAATCAGAATCAGCCAAACATTATCACAACATATAATGACTACCTAACAGAAACAATATGTGTAAGGATAAAATGTTGAAGAATAAAATAATAATTGGCTTCAAAACTCGCAACCATACTATTAAAATGCAAATCAATAAATGAATATTAGCAGTTGTCCTTACTCATAAAGAAAGGAATTATCTCAAACCTTCAAGAACGATGGGATACGCCACCATTGAGGCAAGTTCATCTGCGGTCCCGCCTAGGCCAAATTCCAATCCAGGATCCTCACCGATTTCCTTGTTTGATAATCCGAGGGCTGGCACTGACGCACCTTGCTCAGCCAACAACGTGGTATCAGGAAATAGCTAGTAATATCTTCGCTTCTTTTCAAGACCGAATATGCAAATCCAGTGACTAACGAAAATTAAACTTTTGATTTCGAAATCTACGCCATCCAAGTTTTCTATACCTCTTCTAATGACCATTTCTACAAATCTACGAAGCACCGATTCTATGCCCTCAGATATATAAAGTCGGTTTCCTTATTTCTGTGGAAGTATTTAAAGGCAATCATCTTGATAAATTACAAAGCCATCGCCTCTTACTTAGTAAGTAAGGTTACCCTCTCAGATCCAGTAATCAAGCCTAGAATTTCACCCATTGTTCGCTCACCTGTCCCTCTATAGGGAAATGCCCAAACATTATTTGGATAGGCAGTAAGGCGCGCCAGAGAAATTAGCATGGTATGCGCTTACGCAAATATATTCATTTGATGAACTAGTCAAACATAAACTGCAAATAAACAATAAAACACGCAAAAATGTGTATACATTTTCAATGATTCGACCACCTGCAAAAACTTTTCACAGACAATTCATCCCTTCTACCCAATAGTCTAAAATACGTGCAAATTTTCTGGACCATCCAGTTGTCAATAACGATCTAAAACTTCCCTCGCTCGAGGTTAACTTGATGACTAGTAAGCAGGATCAATTCGCGATGAACATTGCAAACATCAAATTTTGTAACTAAATCTGCAATGGCTCCCGAGAGGAAATGCCCATATGGATAGATAGATATCTAGCTCACAATGTCATCAGATTTGCAGTTAGTTCTTCGACTTCACGATGGCGGAAAGCGATACGCATTCAGTAGAAAGTGCACTTTCAGCATTGAGTTTTGATCTAATTCTAATCTTAATGCACGTTACATTCACCTAATTAAGAGTACCAAATGCATTCTCAGCTTGCAACGTTCTCAACTTATCAGACTAAAAAACAACACCAGACTGCTCTCGAAGATATCATCATTTCAGGTCGGTATAAATCAAAAAAATATTAAAAAAACATACTAGCAAAAATATGCTAATAAAGAAAATAAGCATTACTTGTTCATATTTAAAAGCAGATATGTTGGCAATACTCTGTGCAAAAGTCTTCGGTGCACGGAATGCACGTAAAATTTTCTCTTCGGCCCCAGAGACGAAACAACTTCTGTAATATTGAATACTTTTGAAATGAAGAAATCTCACATACAAAGAGATAAAACACGAAGCGTATATTTGTTCGTCGTATTATACAATCAAAAAAAGGTTGAAACTCATTTATTCGCAAAATATTAGCAAAGAAGCATTATTACAGAATTCCGATATGACGACGAAATATTGCGGGGGCACTATTTTTTTCATTATTTCTTACGCATAAAAGTCTCTCCTTTTGTAAACGACATATAAAACATCACCCCTATAAAATATGCAGCTCTTCAAAGCTGAAACCGGTAGAAATGCCAGTAAAGATTTACGAAACTACACGGAACTTATCAATACACAATACCGGAAACTTTTTTACTAATTTCGTTTAAAAATGCGAAAAAGTTAACGTCACTAAGAGAACAAAAATAATCGAACTATATAAAAACGAACTGAACAAGCTGTTTACAAGCAAAACACATAAGCACTTAATTACGCTAGTGTCTTAGTCCACAAACAGAGTTTCTGCACATGAATTCATCAATACCCCACCTAAAAAGGGATATCCTACGTTCCATAAAATATTTAAGTTCACTTAATTAAATTCGGATATTTATATAGCTGAGGAAATTTAATAATTTTCTTACAAAACACCTACGTGGAAATGGATGCGATACAAGCTAAGAAATTAATAAACGACTAAAATGTTAAATCACGCCTTGTTTATGCTTAGTAGTGATCCTGTATTCGACAATGATTCCCTCATGGGCAGCGAGATGCTTCATATGCACTGCTCTTGCCATACTGCAATTTATTTTAGTGTTGGCCTTAGAAAATTTCGTTAGGAAAGGGCCGAGTTTTGTGGATTTCCGGAAAGTGTCGAAATTCCGACCTGAGAGGAAACCAAAAAATTTGAGGGTCCCGAATGCCAACAGTAGCTGTAACAGAACTTAGGTACATATCGTACTGGTTCATGTCTTTGTCATAAACACTGGCAAAAATGGCTGAACTCTCAACCAACATCACAGCACTGCAACCTAAATAACATACTGCATATAACGTCTATAATTATCCAACCGAAATAATTTAATACGAAGCTGAAAATAAAGAAGGGAAAAATAATAACGCAGGACAATATAGCTACAAATGAAAACATTACAATGACTAGAGAGCGTCGCGTCTGTAAATACTCCTGTTCATCCTTCTTGAAATTTTGGGGCTATGTTTATCGTATTGAAATATAGAACTGATCTTGAAAATACGGATCGGTCATCATCACATTCAAATCTTTACATAAAACATGGTCGGAACAACTAAAGAAGATGGCAACTTCACTCTCTCAGTAATCTTCCTAACGCAAAAAATAAAGCCCATTACATAAAAATAAGTACCACTGTTCCAAACGCATAACAATGTCTCAAATTTTTTTATTTGGTGTCGACTTCAAACTGCTATCAGCCTCCTTCATCCCCCTCCCCGTCTCATTTCTTTTAGCAGTAATCTTTTAAAGCATATACCGTTGCCGCACAAGGAGCAAAACAACGCGTAGTCTGGTCGAGTGAACATGAAAGCAGATATGTTCCGGATGGATCCCAGCAGATATCACTAACTGCCATCGAATGTCCTCCAAACAGCGGTCGCGGCTCCCAAAAACCATTATCATCCGAGCACTCCTTCAAATTCACAAGCCAATACAACAAAGTGCATTCCACTGATCAAACAAAACCGATTTCCAAACTGCCTGTTCAGTTAGTCACTTCAGTAATCCTGTGAAGATCACATCGTGCTAAGGAATGCTGACTTGATATTGATATTTGCAGATCTATGCCCAAGTAGATCTACCTTACTTTTGTTGAAAGTATTCAAATATAGATTGCACAAGATGAATAACTTCCGCGAAAAGAATGTTTCAGCGATTGATCAGAAACGCTTCCAATTGAAGCCAAAGTAATATCATAATTAAAAACAATACTCAAAAACGACCTGCTTACAGCTCCATGCATAGAAACCTCCAAAGTAGGAATGTGCGATGATCATAGTTCCAGTTGGTGAATAGCATCCACCATAATAGCCAACAGTTTGTCCACCAATGTCACCAACCCGCACCTTAAACACGATACACAATATCAGCATTTGAGGATATCTTATCACTAAACTGATTCAACAAACTCGTCTCAATGCTTTGAAGTACCTTGCAGTCGCTGCTTTCCTGAAAAAAGGTGTATTTCGGGAATGACTGATGTAATACTGGGATTGTTCAGAGATTAACTGCCTATCTGATTAATTCGGTTTATGACACTAAAACCATCCTCAATGCTACAAGATTCTTAACCGGAGATGCGACCGGATTAAGGATTAATTGAGCCCGTGAACATGTTATGGAATGTCGGTGAAGATTAGAGTATAGAACAGCACATATGTTCACATTATAAAAAACACTACTTCAAAGGGAAGTAAGGTACAGTCATGTGTTCACCTTTTCCAGCCAAACGCCGCCACCCATCTCAGAGGGCTCCCATAGAATGAGGCACTTATCACTGGATACACTCAATAGTTGATTCGTTTTGGGATGCCATTGAAGTGAATGTACCCAGGCATCATGACCGCTCAAGATTGCTTCCAAACGAGCGCTTACTTCAATTGCGAAACTATCACCTGCAAATAAATATTTTATCTGCTAAGATGCATGAGAAACACATTTCTTTTATATTACGACGTTGAAAAAATGTAACATTATTACTCGACAGTTGTTACAACCTTCATAGTCTAAAAAATTCCACAAATTAGAATTATTCAAGTGCAATTTGAAAGTGCCAACAAAGACGTTTCAATTCGGCCAAATGATGCGACCTCACAATAATGTGGGCAAATAAACAACCAAAATGGGTCTAATAACGAGGAATTCACTGGTCTATAGATGAAAATTTTATCTGTCATCCGTATTTATCGCACTATAACTGTTGATGCTACACAAACGTATACTCTTTACATAACGCTAAGGGTTCATGCAAATAAGACAGGCAGAATGAAACTGGTCATATATTTACAGCGTCACCCTCCCTTTCTCTTCCCTCTAAAATTCAGTAATTGAATGGAGAAACAAAAAATATAAAGCTGAAAATAACAATGATAGCAGATGTAACTACGAATAGATTTGCTAGACGGGTTAGCTCAGCCATCAGGTTTATTTTAAAATTGAGCATGAAAACAGTGCAATAGCTGAGAGCCCCTTCTTCCACTTTCCCTTCCCTTTCCCTTACACACGTGCACAGCCACACGTTCACGGACATGCTCATGCATAGATATATAACCAAATATATGATACATGCTCATGCATAGATATATAACCAAATATATGAACGTATGAACCAGCAGTATTACATAAGCTCTTTACTTGAAGGGGTATTAAGTAATGAGTTATTAGAATGTTCACCTGATTGTAAATTAATTATCTGCGGTCTCACGGTAACTTCAGATTCGGATGCTTCATAAGATTCATGTGCATCCCGTTTAGCGACCGACTGCTCGTGAATGGAGAAGCGCCATAATCTGATAACATTATCCTGACCCCCACTTGCCAGTAATGCATCACCTTCGTGCTCTACAAAATACTGCTTCCTATTTTTCACATACTCGACTCATAGAAATAGTTAAAACTCAACATATTTGCAAATTTAATTCCGTAACGTTACAAACATTGACTTACCGTATAATTTCTAAAGAAAAACCCATGGGTTATAAAATCTCGTAAATATCGGAGATTAGAAAATTCATCACATTCTCAAAGATTTTATTGAGAGAGGGATCATTTGTATATTGCATATTTTGAGATGCTCCAACGACGGCGCATAGGAGTTTTGTAGCTCATATGCACCGTTGATATATCATCCTAAAATATGGGAAATAAAAATGGCTACATAGTGCTTGGGCGCATATGGGCAACTTTAATTTCAATAAAGTAAACAATAGGAGTGCTTTAAATTCGATAAGCACATCCTTATTTAAATAAACATCCCACAGCACATAACAGAAGCAATGGATTATCTTTTTCAATGATTTTTCACTTCCTCTTAAGCTGTTATAAAAACAAATGAATAATCACTGGAAAAATCAAATAACAAATTTAAACTTAGAGATACTCTTTAAATTCGCAAAACCTTTAAACACACAAAAAACTCTGTAATATGAAATAATTCGAGAAAGACAGTAAACACCTTTCATTGCAATGCTCGATATCCAATCAGTATGACCAAGAAGCGTTGAAACTCTCATAAGAGTCTAAAATTCGAAAAAAATGTAATCAAAACAAAATTACCATCAAAATAAAACGAAACAGAAATAAAGAATAAAGAATACAGCTGGAAAACAGTTTTGTAAATAAAATATCGAAATTTTTTATGAATATAGTGATGAAGATCAAACTGACGACAACACTAACTTAATGGGCAATCATTCCCGATTAGCTGAGCTAATTCAAATCATTAATATATTCGTTCCTCAACCCAATAGTTGAAGTTTGCAGAATATCTGATGATATTTGAATAAGCTGTAGAGAAGATTCTACAGGAAAAATTGAAGTCGAAACAACACAGCTGAGAGTAGTACACTATGAAGACGCAAACATACATGCCCAACTATTGCAGCACAGGCATCGAACAAATGAAAACTTCAAAATAAAGAGAAAGTCGACTATGCCAAATTCAACAATATATTTCATCCTCTCCTCTCCTCACTTCGCCTAGATTATTAATAAATTCTTATTTCCTACAAACTCAAACGTTTCGCTAATGTCATAATCCATTAATTCGAAAAGAATGTACCTTGTCCACGATATTAACTGAGATGATCTCCACCGTAAAATTTGAGCATCCAACGGCCATTATCAATATGCCTTAAATGGTTTCCATATTTAATATCATACCTGCTATGAGTCTACTATTCGGTAAATACGATAAACAACTTCATCCCATAATGCTGCTATTACGGTCAAAAGTAAATTACTTCAAAGAGAAAACGTTCATGACTTCACACAGGGAATAATTGAAGGCTCTTCACGAAATAAAGTATAACGAATGAACGCATGAATGTGAAAAATGCATAAAAATATCTCCCATCTATACCGCACTAACCACCAGTGAACAAAGCAACAGAAATAGATCAAACTATAAATTCAAAGCAACCTAGTCTTTGGAAAAGCAGCAGTGGATTCATTATCAATTGAGGTCATCAATAAAACAAAAGGCTAACCAACCCGCAGAAATGAGATGAAAATCGAAGCACAAAGCGAAATCAGGAGCAAATGAAATATGCGCCTCCCTTTCGTTTGGCTCCAAAGAATTTTCTAAACTCCTCGATCGAATATGCAAAGTTCCATCCGGAATTGAATATGCACTCGTTAGAAAAGTGTTTGACGATGCCGTAGATTCTGGATGCACTGCACCCGCACAATACGTTATCGCGCTTCCAACCTCATCTGCAACATGCAAACTAAACGTTAGTCAAACGTTACTGAAAAGAACCGCGTCTCACCTATAACACCTTCTATGCAAAATCTTGCAGATCTCAACATCCAACAACAGAACCATAAAATCGGTTAAAATATTAACTGACGAACAGTCAAAGAATTACCCAAACAACCCCTTCAACAAGTGTCCGCAGGAATCCGCCTCGGTATTGTATGTGGTGCACAAGGAATGAACTTATGCTAGAAATAAGGTTTCGATCCATTCTAGGCCAAATGTAAAGAAAATCGCCTTTTTGTTCTTCTATAAAAAAGGGCCCGCTGAATACCCTCTTTCCTACTTGCGATATAAAAAATGAGAGCTGATAGGAGTAAAAATTCCCATGATGATATCAAAATATTTGAAAAAAGGGGAGGGACATTCAATTTTATCACCGCCTTCATAGCACAAAATCATTGCACAGAAGCATTGAAAGAAGATGGTGATGGATAGGGGGAAGGGGGAAGTGAAGAACAGAGCACAACGAACAACAACCGCAATAATCAAACAGTTTAGTAGGTCAATAAATTGGAAAGTGTCATACATTTTGAAAATAAAGAACATTCAATAGTCCGTGATTCGTCGTGCGTTACTGTCCATACCGTGAATGAACCATCCGCAGAACCAACAACAATATAATCGACCCTCTCTAAAATATAAATATCAACGATTTAACTAGCTTTTCAAACCCTCAATAACCTTTAATGTGTGAATGCGCTAGGAAGTACTATGGAGGCAGCAGGTAGAGGAAAGCAGGAATCCGGGTAATGTAAAAGGCACGAAAAGGAGGGAAGTGCAATGGATGTCCGTCTCCACGATGTACTTGATATCAGATCAATAATAGTTGATGCATAAAGGTGTTATTTGGCTGTACCAGATAGGGGCAGGCACTCTCAAATCTCGAAATACTGAAATAGTAAAAGAAACTTGCCGTATCCAGCCGGTTCATAAACCCATTTTGCGAATTTCAAACACGTAATAGGGCGTTCGTGTGCCGCTGTAGTGTTGACGATACCACATCGACTCTCCGCTTCCTTAGATAAACATCTTAACAAGTAAATCCTAACATCTAAAAGACTTAACTGAAACGATTTGATAGAATGCGAAAAGAAACTTTTCAACAAAACATTGCAATAAAACATATGAAAAACAATGCAAGAAAATATATTTAATATCGAATATTGATCCTCTGAATAGAAACCTCTCCTAATGCGTTCAAGATAGGGCATTACTGCACAAGGTTCATGTCAAGCAAGGAAGTGAGCGTTGCAACCGCATTGTTGCACACATACGCGTTTCCGTAATCATACTGACTAACAACCGAGGGAATTCAGATCGATGGTTAGAGGAAATATTCGTGTTTATAAATGCAGCCGTGTTTCCGCCTGTTCAGGTAGTCAGTCAGGTAGCACTTCTTCCCTTACCTATAAACTTCCTATATGCACATATAGGATGCTATTTCCCGTAGAGCCATCGTTGTGCTTAGTTCCCATCTCTGTTTACTGTACATACTGCAGTGAAAATGTTTCAGCAAGTCTCGAGCATCACCACTGAACCTTTTAGGTATTCGATGGGTACTGCTTGAACATCCCCAGCAGTGTGGCGCACAGCACCTTCTCCTCACACTGAAACTCTTATGAATGGTTGTGGCGGACTCAGTCGCTCTCCCACTTCTCTTCACTCCCTCCCCCTCCATCCACCACTCTTCAATCAGTCCTAATGTTGTTGTAACCTCTCATCTTCGCAGACGTAAAGGTTTAATTCACCAAGAATTACGAATGAACATCCTCCGCGGCTTATATTTGAAAATAAAAAATGGACGAATATTGCTGCTTTTTCTAAACGAACGAACTACTCATTCAAGCAAAATATTGCTCTTTGAATGGCCAACGTCCTAACAGTTCGCACTAAATTCTACAAAGTGGGAAAACAGTTCTACGTTTTCACCCCATTCGATTCCGTTTTTTTCCCTTACTTTTCTCTTTCCGACCTGTTTTCATGCAATTTCCTCATTTTTCCCTTACAAATAACTTGCAATTATTCCCGCTTCACTAAAAAACGCCACGTGCCACAAATGAGCTGAAATCAAATCACCTGCAACTGAGTCGTGCAAATATCACCGGCAGATGCGAATGCAAATGTGGCGATCCGTTTTGAGCATGCGACAACATGTGGTCGTCTTTGACAACCCTTCGCTACGAACGTTGTCGTTACATTTACCATCGAATACCTGAATATCAATGAGGTTCATTCGATGTGACGAACACGCAACATGCAATGCAACGGTCAAAAATTTAAATGTCTACTTCACATGGCACAAAATTTGACCCTCTCCTCACGTTTCCCCCATTTCAACCTGTGTTGAGAGCAGAATATTTTCCTAGCGGAAAGAGTGGGACGGGAAATGACGGTGGAGGGGGTGGGTAGGAGCATTAGAAACGAACAAAAACCCCTCCTTTTTTACTTTTCCAGTTTAAAGCAAGTCAACTTTAACCGTTCCCCTCCTCAAACATAACCACTCTGCCAACAAAGCAGAACTTTTCTGTTGCAATAGCCGATGCTTTCTGCCGAAGATGTCGCTTTCAAACCAGCATCACTTTCATGAAGCCTGCTTCGTATCAACTCCTATACAGCAGGAAAATGCATCCTTTTTTCATGCCAAAATAACAGTCCTGGTAATGGCCAACATTTCCACACCTTTCGCATCCCCCACCCTTCAGCTAGATCAGGTCCCAGAATCGATCGAACAACTCTAAAACACTGTCCCACTTCCACTAGCATCGAATGCTTCATTCAGTAGAGAAACGGTTTATCCCTCTCAAATGCAACAAACTTGATCCTCACAAACGAGCCAACCGCTCCTATCCATACTCATATCGGCAATTAACGAAGACAGTGACACAACACATCAAGGTCACTTATTGACAGATATGCGACAATGTCTATTCATGATTTTAACTTGTAAAACAATACACCATTCCAACGATGTATTGGCAACATCGCCATACATCCAGCTGTCACATCCAGATGCGATAAAATATTGGCCAATTTTGAAGTGCAGGTTTCACTTAATGCTAACCCGATGGATTAGGAAAGGATGACGTGAGCGATGCATTTCTTGGCAATGCCGTATTACAAGTAATCCCCACGGGGTAATGCTCTAGTTGCGATTGTATCGACGGTGCCCGGTGTTCACCTATCACCGATAAAAACGTTTTCGATAGCAAGAGACACAATAGATCACAACCATATAAAACACAAGAAAACGCATCACACAGACACATATCTCCTCTAAGTTCCCTCCGACTTTCGGAGGATCGCCCATCACGCTCATGCTTGTACCTGCCCATAAGCCGACAACTGGCAACTCTTCGTTGATCGCTTCAGATATACGCTAGAAACGCGAGAAAACGAATTGCTTTATGATAGAGAGAGCACTTCACATAATAATTTATTGAGGAAGTGACAAAAACAACAACTGAAGGAGGCAAATAATATATTCGAGTGATTAACGTAGACGACGTGCCTCTCTCTCAGCCTCTAGCAGCGTCAGAATGTCACCCTCTCGAACGGGACCCTTCACGTTTCTGATTATTGATCGATTGCTCGGATCATCGATGAAGTCAACCCGCACCTGCAACCATTTGCAATGAAAATATATTTACAACCAGCGCAATGTTGGCCTTTCCCTACTATCGTTTTTATTCAACCTGCCTTTCTCCCTCCCCAAATGTGTTGAAAAATTCATAACGGTCATCAATTTTGTGCAGAAAAATGAACATTATAAGCAGAAGGGATAATAGGAAATGCGGCAAACAATGCACCAAAATCATAACTTTAAAAGCATCGGAGTACGAAAATCACGGAACACAAGAAGAAACCGTATTTGGCAGTGAAAAAGGATAGGATCAGGTACAAGACATCAACATGTGCCGTAAATCGGGAGATCGAAATGCCCCCCTCACTCAGCCCCTTGCTCGCAGATGAGGAACTGCATGTCAGTTGTAGACAAGCAAGGATTCTTGAAGGAAATAAAAGTAACTTCCGCATAAGTTAACCATAGCACACAACGACTCCGGAATCTCTATGAGAAAGAAAGTGAAGATGAAGTATCCGGTATGAGTGCATTCTAATGGGATGAAAGGAAGAATTTAAAAAACCTGTGTGCACTGTCCCTGCGAGCCGGTACGACCAAGAATCTTTGTCACCTTTGCTAGTTTGATTGGCTTATCCATTGATATGTTTCAACTGCCTGAATATTTTACAGGTCTAAAACGTGACCACATTATTAAATAGCATAATTCGTCAAACGGCTCTTTTCATAACAAAGGCAAAAAAGCAAACGTCTGAAACATTTGCACACCCTCTCAAGTGACCGCACAGGATGTGCTCTTGGATCCTACACCAGTTGCGATCCAGGCTGCACTTACGAGATCTTGCATGCTATGTGAAATCAGTAATACATTCTGTTTCAAAGGAAGCCCCGGCACGACTTTTAAAGACGTCACAGCAGCCATCCGTTAATTCGAAAAATTGTTGATCTGTCTAAAATGCAAGTGTATTAGAAGCATACCTTCCATCTACACTATCGATTGAAGTTCTGTCCAAACCAAGATCCATAATTATTCAAACGAATGACCTGTTACACCCGTCTAATCATTTGTAAAGTACCGCAGATGAGATACAAAAAAGACAGGCAACTTCTAAAACTCGATCTAAGCAAATATATTTAATCAGGTCTTTGAAAGGGTAAAATACTACACAGATTTTCCAAGAATAGGGTGGAGGGGGGCGGGAAGAGAAAGGGGAGTAAGGGCAGCATTCAATATCTAACCTAATCCTGCCCCGAGAATGTGCTTATGGAAAAACGGAAGTTATAGGCATCGGAGCAACACCCCACTCCTCTCCCTCCTATACATGCCTCATTCTGGGTCCTTAAGGACATACGAAATATACCTTGCAGCTGTTTTTTGAAAACATTGCTATCATCTATTGAATACTAGTTGCATGCATATTCACGGCAGAAAAAAACTGAGCTGCACTGCTCAACTTAGTACTACACAGATTTTTCAGGAATAGGGTACAGCGGTGGGGAATGGGAGAAAGGGATGGGGCGAGAAGGGGTGAATAGGGAAGAAAAAAGTAGGCTCTAGCCTGATCACATATCAGAAAACATGGTCTACCCCCTATCCCACCATGCAAGGCAAGTTAAAAGACGGAGATCCAAGCAACAGTAACGTCAAAACACTCAAATATGCAACTTAGAAGCAAATGACTTTTGTTCAGTTGACTTCCTTCATGTACGAATAGGGAAAAGTGTTTTTTTTAAAACAAAACACCAAATTGCCCCAAACGAAAATGCACCTCCAACTCGAACTTCGATAATAAAAAGCTCGCCAAGAATAACGTCGACTCCGAGGTCGCAGTCAATGAAATTCGGTCGCAAACTTTGTTGGAATTCAGAAGTTGGAGTTAATGAAAAATTCGGTCGCAAACTTTGATGGAATTCCGTAGTCGGAGTCAGTGAGATATTCGGTCACAAACTTTGCTGGAATTCAGTCACTCAGAAAAATTGTGTTTCGTTCTTACGTCAAAAGTACACGATCAGTCAATGCCACTCGACTGAACACAAATGACCTTGATAGTCGAACCTTTAACCCAGATCAACAAGAAGAAACGAGTCCGGAGTCAGATTCCGCTATAAATTCGTTTGGTAATTAATGACAGCACTCGTTACAAAATGCATTTTGATGTTTTGTAAATAGTGGTTGACCTAGTGAAAAAACTCAAATTGTCCAAAAGGAGCTTGATGATCTCATGTGTTGGTGTGCATCGCATAACTGAAAATGTCCCCAGTTGAGGCTAATTCAAAAGTGGGGAGAGGAGGATGAACGGATGGCTAATTGAAAAACGGGGGGGGTGGGGGGGGGGGGGGGGGGGGGGGGGAGGAGAGAGAAGCGGACATGTTCGAGCCTTGGCCAAGGGAGGCACAGATATGCCCAAGTTTTGACTGAGGGAAACACAGATGTGCACATGTTTTGGCTGAAAACATCGCCCATACAAACGCTTTGCAAGTGATTCATTTCTTCGACAGCAAACAACTGTGAAATGCGAACCAACCGTTTGAAATATTTTTGCAAACTTTTCCATATCTATAAAAGCCATAGCTGATCCCGAAGTAAAACCATCAAACTTTAAAATGAATATTGAAAACCATCCTATGATATCGACTAAACTCACAAATTTCGTTTGCAATTTTCAAGAGTTTCGAGCTGTTGTGGCTGTGCCCGTTGCTGTAGGATTGGCGAGTCCACTGGTGTAACTTGGATGGTTGGCGGGATTGATCGAGCAACGAAGTCGTCCAGTAGCGATGTGAGCACTGCATCTGTTGGAGAGTCATCTTGCTTGGTGCTCCGTCGGCGAAGTTGGTTGATGTGACGCGTCCAAACTTCCGATACCACCAGAACGTCGGAGGTGACACGGCCATGTCCGCGTAGCACCACTCCATTCGTCCATCTGGTCTTCTGAAAAAGATAATTTCTGACGAGCACGACATCACCTCGTGTGATGGAACGGTCGCGAGCTCCATGTCGTCGATTGAAGTCTGCCTCCATCTTATCGTTTTTCCGTATTGCTGCGGGCGGTGTTGGCCTAACCAAGTCCACTGAGGTACGGAGCTGACATCCGAAGAGAACTTCTGCTGGTGAACAATTTTCGAGCGTCGCGTTTAGTGTTTTCCGGTAACTAAGCAGAAATGTTTGTAGAGTCGTCTCCTCCCCTCTCAGTATGCGAAGTGTTCGTTTGAAAGTGTCCACGAAACGTTCTTGTTGTCCATTTGACTGAGGTTGATACGGTGGTGAGAAAACGTGCTTGATGCCGTTTCTTGCGCTACATGGATGCGAGTCCACGGTTTGTCTGTTGTCGGCCATGACGCAAATGGAGCTTTGACCGTAGCTTTCGAAACATTTGCACACGGTTGGCACTGTTTGGCTGTCGTTTCGATGTCCTTGTCGATGTCTGGCCAGTATACGTAGCTTCGAGCGAGCGCCTTCATTCGCGTGACTCCTGGGTGTCCTTTGTGAAGTTGACGAAGGACTTTCGATTTGAGGGCGTCGGGAATGATGACGCGGTCTGCACTAAGGAGACATCCTTCTAAAGTACTGAGAGTATCGCATCGATTGAACAGCTGCCGGAGACGTCGGTCCTGGATTGACTGCAACCACTTGTGGTGCGTATAGTGAATAGCCGCTTGAAGCAGGTCGTCTCGTCGAGTTGCGTCCGCGATGTCCTGCGCTGTCACTGGATGTGCGTTGGTTGCGTCGGAAAGTGTCCGAGTGCGTCTGCCTCCATTGTGATAGCGGCGATCACCATGTCCTCGTCATTGGGAACGTGATCTGCAATAAGACGTGATAGCGCATCGGCTTGTCCGAACATAGCCGTCAATTGATACCGAAGCTCGAAGTCATTTCCGAGAGGAGTTGTGGCCCAGCGCAGCAGTCGATTTGCAGTTTGGTTTGGAATATCACTTTTGGATCCGAATATCGCGAGAAGTGGCTTGTGTTCCGTAAGGAGTGTAAAGTGTCGTCCATGGATCATCCGGTGAAACTTCTTGATGGCGAAGATCAATCCGAAAACCTCCTACTCGATTTGACTGTAATTTCGTTCTGCTACTGTGAAGGAGCGAGATGTGCACGCGATTGCCTTATTTGACCCATTGTCGAAGCAGTGACTAGTGACTGCTCCGAGCCCGTTGTTCGAAGCATCGGCGGCTACCACGATTGGTCGAATTGGGTCGTAGTGAGTGAGTAGAAGGTCTGAGCTCAGAATCGCTTTGGTTTTTCAAAGGCGTTTTAACAGTCTTTTGATCACTCCCAAGTCACATTCTTCTTGAGTAGATCGTCCAAGCGTCCTTCATTTCCTTGTCGAATGCTCCATAATAGTTGATGAATCCGAGGAACGATCGGAGTGTTGTGGCATCTGCTGGAGCTGGCATCTGTCAAATAGTTTCGATTTTCTAGGTGTGCGGTCGTCGACCATTCGCGTCAATGATGAAACCGAGATGCTTGACGGAGGGAAGGAAGAAGCTGCACTTCTTGGGGTTGATGTGGAATCCATATTCCTTGATGCGTTGGAATACGGCATCGAGATTGGCGTTGTGTTCTTCTTGTGTTCTGCCGACGATGATGACGTCGTCCAGGTATTCTACGGCTCCTTTGATTCCATGGAGCATCGTGTTCATGATTTACTGGAAAACACCCGGTGCTGACTTCACGCCGAAGGGGAGACGATTGTAGCGATAGAATCTGTGCGTGTTGATTGTGAGCAACTTGTTTGATACGTCGTCCACCTCCACCTGTAGATAAGCATCGGTGAAGTCGATTTGAGAGAAATACCGTCCGCCATTGAGGGTCGCGAATATGTCCTCTGGTAGTGCACCGGGTACTTGTGAAGCTCCAGGGCGTCGTTAAGTCCAGTCGAGAAGTGCGCGCAAACAGAAGATTACCTGGTGCCTTCTTCACAAGGAGGATTGGAGATGCCGATCGCGAGTAGCCCACCTTCGTGATGGCGTCTTGTTTTTCGAGCCGGTTGAGTTCCTGTTCCACTGCTTCGAGAGCTGCATAGGGCAGTGGCCGCTTGGGTCGAAAAGCTAGCTTGGCGTCGTCGCGTACATAGAGGGTTGCCTTGATCTTCGTGCATCGTCGAAGCGACTTGTCGCAAACCTGCAGATAGCGTTCCCGCGGGTTGAGAACGGTGGCTGCTTCGCAGCGTTTCTTGACAGACTGGTCGGTAGGAGTAATCCGTCGGACGTTGTCACATAGCGTGGCCAAGTTCCATAGGTCTAACTCGTCGATGAAGTCGGGGCCCAACAAGTTGCGTGCGTTGTTGCCATAGCCACGAAGACGAGTCCTGCTGTCATTCGTCCGTTTATCTCGAGCAGTCTGGTCTGTTCAGAGAAACGGATTGGATCGTTCGATGGGTTCCTCCGTGACTGGCTGTAAACGAGGGGACCCGATTCGCTTCCATGATGGCTTGATATGACGGTGATGTCCGATCCTGTGTCGACTTGGAATCGACTGAGTGTCGCCGATTAGCGCAGTGACGAACTTCCGCCATTGTCGCGCGTTCGTCATCGTCTTGACGCTTTAAACGCTGTCTGACTGGTAGCTCGGGCGTCGTTCATTGGTTCTCTGCTTGTACTGTCTTAGTAGCCTTCCTTGTGTCCCGTGTTTCCGCACTGAGCTCACTATGGTAGGAGAATCGGCATTCGTTAATGAAGTGTATGCCACCGCATTGCCAGCACAGTGTCCCTGTTGTAGCTGCTCTGTCGTTTCCTGTTGAATAATGGGATGGCTCCCTTGATGACGGTGTTCTTGGCACCGCTGCCCTGTCGCACTGCGTCTGATGCTTGGCTCGCTCCTTTGGCGCTTTCCGTTTGAAGCGTTTCGGCTTGCTCGGAACAGTCGCAGTGTTGACCTTCTGGATCGCGCTCGAATCCTCTACCATCCTGTTGTCGTGCTTGAGATTGTCGAGCCGTGTGTATTCGACGACGAGGTCCTTGAGCGCTGTGTTCACGTTCGTATCGATCCTGTTGAGCAATTGAAGTCGATACACGGATCTGCTGGCGATTGGAGTCCGCATACGAAGATGACGCACTTGAACTGCTCTGCGTTGAGTTCGCCTAAATGAAACTTCTCGCATTCCCGGTTGACGATGCTGCCGTATGTTGGGATGTCGTCTCGCGGGTTTCTGACAAGCTTCAGACAGTGATAACGCTGGTTGAATAGTGATATATTGGGTCCAAAGATGTCGTTGAGGATGTTGATTGTTTCGTCGAATTCGAGATTGCGTGGCTGCCTCAGAAGAATGTATTTTGCGTACTTCTCGTAGGTTGTTGCGTCAACTTTCCGCAGCAAGAAGCGCACACGTCCTGCGTCTTCAAGCATCTGAGCGTTGACGTTGAAGTTGTCCTCGTAGCGTTTGAACCACGTTTCGGACGTGACGTTTTCGTCCGGAACGTACGTGATAGTTGCAATCGCGTTGTCGAGAGTCGGATCCACAGTTGAGGTTGCTGTCGTCTGTGTCGTAGCGAACGAGAGAGCCTTCAATTGCTGCTGCATTACGGCCATCATCTGTTGCATCAGCGTCTGCTGTTCTTGCTGATGTTGGAGTAGCAGAACCAGCAAGTCGGGTAGGCCATTCATCTGTTGTGAATCCAAAATCTAATCAACACTTTGTTGCATGTGAACGCCGATTTGTTGTGTCGGTCAGCGACGACGTTCAGAGGTAGGCCGAGTGTGGGACGTGAGGCACGCGGAGCTAGTAGAAACTCTTTATTGGAGAGAATAACGGCTCCCAAGGCGAACACAAGAAGAGAGGGAACTGGGACAAAGGCGAAGACGATTCGAAAAAGCTGACGTGTAAGGGCCGACGATCTCGAGAAGACGAGTGAAGAAGACTGACTCTGATAGGCTGAGAGCCGTTGTACGCCCCGGGTCCCGCCAGGAGCACAATAGAATAATAATCGCATTATGCACACTCAAAAAATGCAAACGTGTTCACTGCAATGCTTCATCACAGTGAGATATCTTGGGTTGGCTCTTCGGCGCCATACCCAATTTTTTGATGCCTCAATATTTATGCGGTATCTTTCTGAAGCGTTGCCCGTTCACTTCATTGAGTCGACAGAATTTCTCATTGCATTTTCTTGTATTTTCTAATGTCTCCAATGAGGAACAATCGGCTGAGAATCTTTAAAAATAAAGTGTTCAAAGCGAACGAGGAGACGTCGTTGGGAGCACGTTGTCCTTCATAAAATTGAAGGCATCTAGCAATTGCATCATGTTGCAGTAGCTGTCTTCAAACTGTTCTGCTAGCATAAGGTCTCTTCGCCTTCTCCTTCTTGCAGTCGAGAAGAAATCTACCGATGGCAATGAAGGAACAACCCAACAACGACGCATTACTAGGAAAGGGAAATTTGTTTATATTGAGTAGAATGGGAGGTTGAGTGTAGTGAAATTGATTACCCTACTTAGCGCTGACGGTTTTTGAGAGGGAAATTCGTAGAAATGGCATAAATTATAGAATGAGTGAGTGCCTCAGGAGAATTGGAAGTACTACAATAGGTAAGCGGTCTTGCATACGAGATGACGTCTAGTGTGAATTTCTTTCAGATGAAACAATATCATCTTTGACGAATCTGTCTATCTCGTTAAAATGCTTCTCTTAGAATGCGTCTGCTGGGATAACGCAACAATAATCAGCTTGCCTGGGGCGCCTAACATAATCGTCCTAAGAGGTGTTGGAAATGTTATTGCTCTATTTCAAAAAAAAAACTGCTTTCTGCCTTTGGAGCGCTGTTGACGGCGTACGGATTCGGTTGCGATAAGTGTGATTTATAAACGTTATGTTGCCACATCGATCTTATTCTCCAAGTTTTAATTCGGTATGTTAAAGAAAACAACCATCCGTTTGTAGCTTCAATGGAGCCTGCAGATTTGGGATAAAATTTTTTATTTTTTTGCTTAGATAGAAAGGTTTGAATGTTTTGCCATTTTATTCATTACATCAAGCTCAAGTAGACAGACAATTCGAGTTGGCTGAACAGCAACAGATCTTATTTTCACAAAGGTGTTAAAACCAAAATTGCCTCAGGTTGTTCAGATCATATATGTTGAGACACAATTATAGGCAAATGAACCGTTTGCAAAGCTGATCGAATGTACATTTGAATTTCAATGGCATTATTCGTAAAACAAACAGCGAATGGTTCGTGATGTACGGACGGCCACCGCAAAAGGGTGCCACTTACAAAATGCATTTGATGAGGAAATGAGATAAAACGACACTTTAAGAATTGAATACTCTTTGTGAAGGGTATCGATTGCAAATACTTTCTGCCTCACAAGCAGTGTATTTCACGGATTGTCGAGCACCGTTTTATCCTTCTGAAAACGATTCTGTTGTTCTTCAGCAAAAGTAATGCTCAAACTGAGATAGGGTGTACCAGGATGAGTACATATAGGAGGAACGAGAATAGATAAGCGATCATGTGTTTCTACTTTCTGCGGAGAGTGAAAGAAATCAAAATGCAATCTCTTTTCATTTGCTATCAGACAGCTTCAGGTCATCTTAGACTTTTTGTCATCACTTATTACTGACTCCTGTTTTCAAGTTTTATTCCCTACCGGCATCGGAGGGTATCGATAGGGGAATATCCATATTTCTGTGCTTAGATGTTTTCTTTGGCCAATCAGTGTCCTACAGCACTTCATCCTGCCATTGCTTCCTGGTCAACGTCCTACTGCGTTTCATTCTATTCTAAGCAAGTGGGACGAAACAAACAAACCTGAGATGTGACGGTCTGGGCTTCCGTTGGTGGTTCTGTGATCTCAGATACCACCGATTTTTCCACTTCGGATTGGTTGGAAGGTAAAGGTGGCGGGATAACATTAATAACTTTCAGATTGTCGGGCCATATACGCGCAATTAGGAATCCGATTCCTACTCCAAAACCCAACACCAAAACAATGCATGGCCCAAGAATGATGCCGATTGTCACAGTTGATAGGCAGTGACCTGTAAGGTAAGCAGTTAGATGACTGCATCAGGACATCACATTAAACTACGATGTCCCACTTTGCCAGCATACACTGTGAAGGAAATGGAATGAAGTGAAGAAGAATATTTGACGGTAAGAGTTGAGCTATGTATGTTCCGATGGGACTACGACCATTACCGACCCCATTTAGTTATGTTTTCAAAGGTGGGGTTTCACGAATGAAGGGTGTGCTAGTGAATGGTGACGTGACCCATCCTCATGTTAACGACCGATTCCCACAATGCGTCAAAAATTCTTTCTCAACTTGAATGACTTCTGTTCAAGCAGCTTTCTGAGTAGGTCAGCTCAAAATTTTGGTCCAGCCGATCCAGCTCGTTAGATCGGATCTGCAAGCCTTGTTGCTCTGAGAAAAAATCACCATCTTTCTTCAAAAACTCCGCGATTTCGGTCTCCGAAAATCGGAACCTATGTGTTTGGGGGGCTCTGACATCCGCTTAAAGCTTCTCATCTTCAGACAGTTTCGGTTTTCACGAGCTTTGGAACGCTGTAAGAGATTTCTTACGTCTGCGGCCCCTGATTTTCTGAAGGATCGGAGTTCAGAGCTGTCGTAATTGCCGTGAATGCCTATTTCTTTTTGCAAGTTGTGAATACTTGATAGTACTGCCCAAACTTTTGCAAAAACCGTGAGAGTATTGCTGAGCGTGTTGGTAGATTCCTATCAATCTTCCCTATCCCGTGCTTTCTTGCTTCTCCCACTCCCTTTCTCTGCTGACCAATAATTCGAGACAATTAGGTTCATATCTTGGCCTAAAACATTAGGAGTCCTCAAATATCGGAACAATCGCAATTCCGCTGCGTGTTTCTGGAGTAGTGAGAAGCGAAGAGGGCGAGCGAGAATGTAGAAAAGTTGGCAATTTCTGAGGTCACAAGTTTCTATTCTTCTCGTGATGGACGCCTCGAGTGTCAACAACATTTTTAAAGAAAACTGGGCAGAAATATGGACATGTGCAAATATGTACAAGCCCAGGCCCACGAAAAGGACACGAAAGTTCATTGGTTTTATCTAGTTATGTTTGACGTACTTATGCGAGCGACCGACTAGCTGTTTACGCTTTTATGTCTCAACTAAGAGTGAAGCTCTGAATGTTCCAGTCAATTTTTCTGCAAAAGTTGCTAAGAAAAATGTGCATTTTATTAATATCTAAGCATGAAGAATACATTCTTTTCAGTGAAAGAATCTTCATAGAAAATTCAATAGAGTTTGAAATTCTATAGCCATGTACTTTTGTCTTTTTACCAGCAAGATCAAAAAGGGAGATAGGCTACCTAAGATATGGCAAATTTACCTTCGCAAGTGAGACACTTTCCTGAAGGCCATATGGACGGTGAGGTGGCCATTTGTTCTTTGGGATTATCTTCGTCGTCGTCTGTATATGGAGGAAAGCTCTCAGCAGGTGCTATAGCAAGCGTGCTTGGTTTCCGCGATGTTTCGGTATTCGCCGATGAGAATTTTTGAACGACTGGACGATTCGGAATAGGCGTAGGTTTTTCTGAGTGAAGTAACTTTTTCTGTGCTTGCATACTCTTTCCCACAGAATCACGCGGTTTCGCTTTTTCCACGTTTGCATTTCCCATCTTTCGCGGCGTGTTATGCGGATGTTCCCAGTTTGTAGAAGGTGAAGAGTTTTGTCCGTTGCCCTTGTTAGACTGCTTTAGAGCCATCGGTGCTGCGCTTGTTTTTCGTTCTGGTGCTGGCGATTTACATTCCACTTCAAGATATAAAGTATAATAATCTGTCCAAATATTTTTAAGTTCACACGGAGTATCTCTTGGTCTGCAGTTGGCGCTCTTCTGAAACTATCTCCATAAGTACGACGAAAAAATTATGAGGTGCCGCAAATAATGGCAGCAGCTGTCCCTCAACAGATGCGCTGCATCCGGATGCTGTATACTATCCACACATGGCCATTCGAACTACGTTTTCAAAGATGTGACATAAACACCACCTTTGGTGGCATTTATCGATCTCATGAACGAAACGATTGAACTCTGTTGGTGATAATTACATCATCTAGAGCTGGTACTAGAAGTGGGTTTCATTAAATCGGTCTAGAGGTGAGAATGAACCATCTCGACCGAAACTGCACTGTGGGGAACTAGAAACGATTAATCGTCAACTGCAATAGGGCGACTTTAAATGACACTGATTGTGACGAAGTACGAAGTAGAGAAACAGGCTTCTTTCTTAGAAACTGAATTCCTTTGAATCCGAGCTGGGCAGTATAGTGCAACACCACCCGCTGGCATTCCTCACAATCCACTGAAAGGCGTTATGTTTTAACTGCGAACGTAGATATATAAAGATAATTGAAGTATCGAAAGATTAGTGCAAATGTTGCAGTAAGTTTGAAAACCGCTTATGATTCGAGAGTGGCAGCTTCTGTTGATGACGGAGTGATTTCCAAGATTTCAGCTGTTTACGGGAAGAATCTACTACCGAAGCTTTCCTGATCGATCTTCAGCTATTTTGAGTCTCATGTTCTTGGTAAATCTCTTAGTGGTAGTTGAAGGAGGAGAACGATGTATTCATTCGCAAAACAAACCAGATTTCAGACCAACTAGAAATGGCACATTATTGAGGGAAATTGATATTTGGGAGAGGAGAAAGTAATTTTTTTTAAAATTTAGATGCAGTAATGCAGATAAAGCTGTCATGAGGTTGGATTATTATCTGAGATAGTAGTTAGCAAAGCGTTAGCACATCGATTACAAATGCATTTCACTCACCGTATCGCATGTGCATGTAAATCTGCGGATGTTATAAGACCGATACGAAATTTGATGGTAGGAGCAAAGATTGTATTGACCATGTACTAGATCTGTAAGATATTTAATGCACGAAGCTCTACTTTCGTCCACATCTATTATAATACTGCCGTTGGCCATAGTAACGGGGCTGTTGTTGCACCATCGTAGACGACGGTTCCATGCTCTGGGATCCTTAAATGAACGTTTTGAATGTTCACGATACGTGTCCACAATTGATTGTTCGACTTGAGGACAAAACGGATTGTTTCCTCGGTTATCCACATGTTTTAGCTTGCCGACTTAATTCCGTTCATTTGTTTCATAACGACTGCGCATTTTGCTTTGCGATTTATACACTCTTCACTACTAATTGGGACTTCGGATCCTAGAATGTTTTTGCTCCGGTCTTTTGCCTTTTGCCGGTTTATTCTCATTTTCTGCCGCACTCCTTTCAATTGGCCAGTACTGCCGTTTTTTCGATGAAGAAGGTGGAAAATTTCTGACTGGTCATGCAGCCTAAATAGATTATCAGAAAAAGCTTCTCAGCATCACTTATGCAAACGTGCAGGTGCGAGGCTATAGGTGTTTCATGGGAAATTTTTGGGATTTTGAATAGAATAAACATTTTACTGGCGCAGCTAATAAATGTGAAATGACTATAAGGAATTCTTTTATATTTAAGAAATTTTTCCAAGTCAACGGCCACAATTTCTTCCCCTCCCCTTCCTCCCACCCCATCCCGCTCATCATCAACCTTTCTTTACGCTAGTGATTTTGCATAACACGAAGTGCGCTGCTTGAGCTGTGATGGGTTATTGGAATTGCTTGTATCCGTCTGGTAGGATCACCGTCAGTTCATCACTCATCGTCGGTAAGCATGCTGAAATAACTGCAGATAGTTGAATTAAAATGCGTTCATCGCGTGTGGGATATGAAATAGTCTTCATAAAATTTCGGTTTAAGCACTCTCCTTCATGCCCCCATATGAGCTTCCAAAAATGTGTTTCTGCTTGGCATATTCAAGCTTTAGAGGAGTAAAGCACTTTAATCCACATTTTGCGCAATAGTTGTTGATGTCGATGGTACAGCAACGCGTATGGAATTCCTGGGAATTTATGTCAAGTACAATCACTCAGGGTAAGTTTCGCTGCCGTGGTTCACAGGCTGAGTGAGTGAAGCAGCCGAGGAACTTTGACTTTCGGTTTAAGCACTCTCCTTCATGCCCCCATATGAGCTTCCAAAAATGTGTTTCTGCTTGGCATATTCAAGCTTTAGAGGAGTAAAGCACTTTAATCCACATTTTGCGCAATAGTTGTTGATGTCGATGGTACAGCAACGCGTATGGAATTCCTGGGAATTTATGTCAAGTACAATCACTCAGGGTAAGTTTCGCTGCCGTGGTTCACAGGCTGAGTGAGTGAAGCAGCCGAGGAACTTTGACTTTTTGGCAATTCGCATTTGCATATTTAACCACAGCTGTGGATATCATTTGATTGAGAATACTAACTGGGTCTATTTGTAGGACCTGTTTGACTCCTATAAAACGATCTTACCCAGTGGACTCTTGCATGTGATGCGCTGAAAAAATATATCGAGGTTTTCCACTTTCTTGATTCTTGCCTGGATAGTGTTTCAATATGCCTCATGTTCTAACGCACGATTTGGAAAAGATTAGACGAGCCCAATCCTTTCGTACAGTGCACAAAGTTTAGGCTCGAGATCAAACAGCGTAAAACACAAATTTACCTCAACTATCTGTTATGCGTATCGAGGTGTCCTTAGACGACCTCATACGCTAACTTGCGGGAAAGGCAACTGCTGTAGAAAAGAACGATAGATTACGAAACTCACAAGCTTGAGACCTTGCGGATACCGCATCTGGAATGTGACGATATCTGACGAGCATCCCGCGGGTATCAGAACAATTAACAGCACAAGCGGAAAACGCCGCATGGCTGACGAACCGAATCAACAAGTGAGGATTTCAAGCCGATAAAAATTCAACAAAGAGGCGAAAGTTGAGCGAGAATTTGTATGCAAATTTACTTGCAAAACTCAATCAACAAGTGAGGATCTCAAGCCGATAAAAATTCAACAAAGATGCGAAAACTGAGCGCGAACTTGTATGCAAATTCACTCGCATATTCGTTTAAAAGTGATCCTGGTCGATCTCTGAGTTAGGCGTTTGGCTTCAGTATTTCCGCTTGACTTCACTATTTCCGCCTACACGACTCAGGATGGGAGAAACTCGCAAGTGCCACTTCGCATTCGCTGATATTCGGTAAATACGGTTTTCTTTGTAGAAAAACTGTAAACAACCGAGTGTATTGCCGGATAGTGGAGTGACGACGAATGAACTGTTCACCACCATACTCTGTTTGGCTATAATGTTAGTATCCAGGAATTGCATTCATTAAAACAACCTTTCCATTTTACGAACTATTCGGTACTGCCGCTCTTATCTCTCCTTATTTTCAGGACGCATGTGATCTCGTTTCTTGCTGATACGTTGATCTCCAAAAGTGAGAAGGCTTCGAGTGTATAGCAGCTCACGATATTTTGGGTACGTTTTTGCACACGTTAAGGTCTGAAGTGCACATATTCACTTCGAATCACGCGTTCAAGAGAGGGAGACGGCAATGGAGAATGTGGAAAGCAATTTTTCTAACATGAATGGAAAACTGATTCCACGAGGAAGAGTACATCTTCTCTGCATTAGTGGAAGAAAGGACCAAGATATTAATATCAGTTTAGAAACGTCCATCTAAACACATCATCGACCTAGCATTTCTCTTTTTCATCGAAGTGAAATGCCGGTCAGGACAAAGCCAAGTTCATGCCCGGTCATCTTATCAGATTTGCACCGCATAATTAAAGAAACCTGTTGAACCTGTTTGCAGAGTTTCAATTTTTTGTTGATGACGCTGCAGCAGGCACTTCGTGCATGACATTGAAAGTAGGAGAAATGGGAGTTCTATACAACGATGTGGATTATGGCAGAATGAAATGTCACTGAGGAAAGCCACCATGACGTTGTAATACTAATACTGAGTCAACATCGGTGAAGAAAGGTTGGAAAATTTTTTGACGTAAGGCGATAACAGAGAAATTATGAGATCATTGATTACCACCATCAACAAATAACGACAAAAGACAGCACGATATAAGCGCACCAAGCACAGAACATTCTTCAGTAATCAGAACGTCGAGGTTAAACTGCATGGCCATGTCATATTTAATTTGTCCTAATAAACCCCGCCATGTCCTAATAAATGTGTTTTGCCTGCCGTACACCAGTGTGAAGACTACCTTGTTAGGAAGTAAACAGGCTATATATACAAGATTAGACGCAGACTCAGCAAGGAAGTTACCAGGCGCTACACCATAAAAAGACATTATAAAGCTATGGAAAGAGGAATAGAGTTTGCTGACAGTAGCCAATCAACAATGATGCGTTATGCCCGGCAATGTGCACAGCAATTTGAAGAGGATGATCAAAGAGGAAGGGAAACTGGTGCACTGTTAACAAATGAAGTTTCAGCGATGAGAGTACGTCAGAACATTTATGACGGTGAGTAATCAGTGTCCCATGCATTATTCCATATGCATTGAAACACCACATTAAACAGAACAGACAGCAAAATGTTTGATTTCACTATCGGATAGACGCTTTCGTGCCATAAGCTCCGCTTAGGAGGAGAAAGTTCCAGCTTTTGCTGCCCTCTTACATTAAATAGGCAAGCGACCACATTATTCGAAGCAGTAATTGCTCCCTTAGCGAAAACTTCTGAACTGGAGAGGCTTGAAGGTAAATAACGGATAGATAGAGGATATAATATTTTGACAGGATGAAGGAACCTATGAAACCTCCAACCAATGATCTGACTTTTTGAACGACAAAAATGGAATATTACATTAAACAAATTTAATTTCGGTCGCAAGAAATGTGGTATAGAATGCAGTCTTCAGGAATACAGTAGATACATATACCACCGTTTGGCTCCATCGTTCTTACCGTTCTTCGTTACTTACTCCAACCTCCCACACACGATGAAGAGAAACCCGGGCACCTTCTTAGGTCCCATCTCACCAAAATCGGATAAAACACTTATCGAAACTCTACGATCTTCTACTCCAATCACGAAACGATGCAATGGATGTTACTTTGCATGAACTGAATTCTCAATTACCTCCTATTGCACTGATCGCTTGCATTTTTTGTAGTCCGTCACCAATGGATAACGATTTTACATCCCCATTGCAACGTTGAAGTGCTCGAACTGCACATGGAAAGCGTACTCTGTGGCATTTGGTGGGAGGATACCAGTCTGTAGTTTGGACGGATACATCACACCCAATTAAGTTCATATGCAAAAACATCACGCATCATATCTATGCATCAGCAACTACAAAAAACAAGTGGATGAAAAAGACGAATAAAGTTTGATAATGTGGCATAAATATCTCGATGAGTTTCGCTTCTTCAGTTCGTCTAGCACTGACATCGGTATAGGAATCCGTCCAATGGACTTCAACGCCATCTCTGTCGCATAAACGTAAAATACACTAGTGACAATCAATCAACTCCTCAAAATGTCCCTACAAATATCAACATTGAAAATTAGAGTAAATAGCATTGAAAGTAAACATACAGACATAAGTTAAAGGAAACTTCTAAGATTCATTCGAAACTTTCCATCATATATTTAACATTCACAAATACTCATACTCACATATTAACAACTCATTAAAGTACTACAGCATCCAAGATTGTTGCACATATTAGCGTATTCTTCGACCTACGCCTTTTTCTGGAATAATCCCCTTCCCTATCATCTCTTTGAAACAAAGGGAGCCATACATAGACTTCCACCATTTTTACAGATACAGAAAAGATCGTAGCGTCGATTAAACTGCCCCGCAGGTGGACAGGGGGGAGGACTAGCAGGTTTCAACGCAATGTCAGTGCCCTTAATCCAATGTCCATTCCTCGCAAGAAATCACGAATAATCTCCCAGAACACAGTATAAATTAAATAAGCAATCTCTACCAACGATAGACCTATATTTGTTCATTTTGCATTACATTAATCAGAAGCAATGTTGGGACAAAATAAAAGACAAGCTAGCTACTGATAAACAGAGATCAGGAAAATATAAAACAAAAAACAAACCTTAAGGAGTCGAATACTCGGCCGCAACGAGTTCTCTTCATTGTGATGTAGATTAACGATACTTTCGGCGAACCAGTGGCAAGCATGGTTTGCCTCGGATGGTCGAATACTGCGAATATCGTAAATTGTCCACTCCGATGAAGAGAGCTTTCCTTCCTTACAAACCGCAACACGAACTGAGGAACCCCCCACCTCACATCAACACCATTCCTTTTTGACAGTTCTTCCGATTCATTATTGTAGCGACATCGAATTTGAGATATTTACGTTTGCGTGTGTAGAATAGTCTCTGCGATTTCGTTGTCAAAGCTTTCCCCAAACCACGACAGTGAAGTTGAAGAAGGTTTGGGCCTAATGGAAGCTGATACAACATGCTAGCTGATACAATATGCCAGCATACAAACCCTTTAGACCCGTGCCCCATTCTCAAGTACGAACCCCGCAGTACTCAAAAATGAAGGAACCAATGAATTTATTGACATAGCGCGGTGCTTATATACATTTTACTTAGGCAAATTCTTTAATGGATAATTTGCATTGTTTAGGCAAATTCTTTGGTGGATAATTTACATTTACTTCTGAAGAAATCATACATATGAGAAATAAATAGTTCTATTTCAGAACGATGTGGGAAAGGAAAGTTTTTGGATCTTATCAGCGATTGTTTTGCGAATCGTTAGCCGACAACGGCATCTTCGATATGCTTAGCATTCGCTTCTTCTCGAAATAGGGTTCCATCGTGCGTCTGGTATGCTTTCTAGTTTGGAGTTGGTATCCGTAACATACTTCCTGTGGCACAGTCTCTATCAGAACTAATAATCAGTGGAGTCACTTCAACTTCCACAGAAGACTTATTTGAATTTGAAGCCTCTTGTGAAACGCCACAGCTGAACCCGACCAACTGGAGGTACCTATGGCAGTACTTCAACCGATCGCACTATTTAACTTGAAAAACAAAGTCAGTCTGGAAGCTTAGTGACGCCTTTGAATGAGAATAACTCGTGGGAAGGTGATGAATCATCAGATGGCCTCTGGTGAGAAGTCGGCTCATGATAAACAGAACACATACAACAAATTTGTAAACCAACCAAAACATTTTCTATGGTTTGTGAAGCTCAACAATTGGATATGCAGACACATTCACATATATAAATGCAGGCACATGACAGAGCTGCAAGGTGATTTGCAAATTTTCCAGAGACAGATAAAGTGATGCTTGATCTGCTTGACTCCTAATCACGCCATTGCATCATACCGCCACTCACGCTGAAATCAGCCGTCTTTTGGTTTTCGGAAATGCAGACAAACACTGCGTATCGGTGAAACAAATTTAACTGAATTGGATATTCAAAAACAGCAAAAAATATGTAGCAAATTTTAGAATCTGTTGAAAAACCCCCTAAAACAGTAAATTTCTAACCTGCATTCGCTTATTCGCCATGATTCAAGATAAGGATTGCACTGTTTACTTTCTCAATTCCGGTTTAGGGAAGTATAGAGTCGCCTGCTAATCAGCTGCACAATATAATTTGTAATTAAATAGAATTGAGGGTGTGTAATTCTACACAAGGTTTGGATTTTGCAAAGTGGAGCGTAAAAGGATTGCTAACTATGAGTCCCTTTCAATAAACACCTATGTTTGGCTGGCGCTAGAAAATAGCTCAGATGCAGAGAGTATTGTATTTTTGCAAAGATGTGAAATTTCTGTTCAAGCCGGGTCGCACTGTTCTCGCAAGCACAGCGCACATCCCTTCAATGCTAACTCTTCACTTTGTAAGTTTCGAATGAAACGAATCCGGCAAGCAATTCCATCAATACCACATTTTTTCATCAGTTCTGAAATGTGAAAAACTGTGCTTGTTCAGCCTTTTAACTATAAGAGTCAACCGTGACCGGATTTTTCAGATGATATCCCTTTTCGATGAGGTTTCTTTACCGGAGACACACATGCGTATATATTGAAAGCCAATATACCAGAAGCAAAATTTAATTCCAATTCCAGCACTTCCAGAATTGTTAACTCATATGTTCAAGGAGTTCGTAATTTATGACCCCAATGGCTGTTTGTATTCAAACCTGCATGCATTCAAAGTGAGGAGGGGTTCATAGAGAAGAGATCTTTGGAAATGGCCAATTAGGATGCACAGAATCTTAGAAACAAGTGTATAATTAAAATGGCCTGGAACATAAAGAAATATATCAACCAACTGCAAACGACAAAACATGACCTGACTCCTTCCGATATTGGTAATTTGTTGTCACCTTAGCTGAAGACCATGAAGAGACCCGACTGGAGAAGGAAGGTCAGATGAAGGGAGGGGGAGGATGAGACGACGGTGGAGCAGGAAGCAGTCGAGCTATCCGATGAAAATCTCAAATAGTAATTTGTCACCCACACATTGCACGACGAAACTAGCCTTTTTTGCAATGCTTAGCTCAAGACAAGCCATTCTTCTTCTTTCAAAGCTAAAATTAAATACGTTTGCGATCGCAAAGTCAGGCAGAATCTTAGATAGAAACTGAAGTTCGAGAGATCATTCACAACTAGGTTATTACGATGAATGCAGCAAATCATGAAAACACCGAACAAGGCGATATCCTGAGTGCTAGAAGTTGAAGCTTACCTATGACGTCTGTAAGATCACTCTAATGAATAATGCAAAAACTGACAGCATTTCTGTGAGCGGAATTTATGCGCGGAGCACATTTTATCGATTTCATTTACGTCTGTGGA
>QEWY01000901.1:266828-281136 GCA_006503575.1 Baylisascaris schroederi | reverse complement strand
TATATACATATCGGACGAATGTTGTTTATGGTGAAGTCAGCCAGTCTCCAATCAAAAACAGCTTGAGGTGGCGGACCCTACTGTGCAAAATATCAACAAACCATTTAAAGCAGTGAAATGGTCGAGTTGATTCGATTCTCTCAGGCATAAGTGTGTTATATCCTTCGCTAAGCAGTCAACAATTTCAAATCTAATCCCAAATCGAACAATTCTCCTCTGTTTTGTTGAATATCTAATAGGAAATAGTCGCTTCTAAATCGTAATGCTTAGTTATTGCAATAGGTTTGCAAAATGTTTACCATTTTCTCTTTTTCTAGTTTTGCTTCGAAATGATCCATATTCATATTTCTTGTTGTATTATTCACGATTAATTTCGCTGAATAGTTAAAATCCCTTTCATAGATACTACTCTCATTTCAACAGATTAATTATGCCGAAGTTATTAGATTTCGATTCAAGTCCAGAACATCTTCTTCAACGGGAAGAGCAATAAACAGTAATGTTCAAAAGAATTCAAGCTGGATTTTTGAAGATATTGGGCATAAATGTGCATTTTAACTTCAATAATAAAATGCGATTACTTCTGCTCAGATTTTCCTCACCGCTTCGCTGTTGCATTTTTCTGGGCCTTTTGTGGACTTAAACATGCTTAAACATGAGGAAAAGTACGTCAACGCATCCACTTTTATATTCTTACCAACCGTACCCGTAAGCTTCCAAGAATTAATAAAATTTGCTGAATGATGAGAAGGTATTTTTGCTGGTCCAGTTGCCCAGAAAAGTTTTCCAGAAAAACTTCACAACTATAGGTTGAGTGGCTGTCAGCTTGAANTGGTATGAACCGTGTTTGGCCCCTCGTAGTTTTTTCGGAGAGCGTTCTAACAAATCATCCCTTTTCGAGCACGTCGGCGACTATGATGCTTTATTCTTTCAGCTTAGTTCGCAAATAGACAGTGCACTAAACAGAGCTGCTCTTGCTGGTTAAAGGAATTTAAGGCATCAAATCAAACGTTTTAACGAATGCATATCTCTCTCTGACTCATCACAGCATTTAGGCGTTTATTTTCTTATTCCAGGACTTAGCTTAAGACTGTGAAGTATTAACACAGAAATCCTCATGTTAGTTTATGGCGCTGTGAATTCATGTAAGACTTGTAAGTGACTTAAGCTCAATCTCCGGCGAGCCACTACGAGACACTAAGTCACGGATGCGAGGGGCACTTCAATTGCTGAGCAAAGTACTCCGAAGAGTCTCCTCTCTTTCCACAGCTGTTCACAGAAATTCGACGATTAAAAAGGCACTTTTTAATTAAAGAGTAGTGCAGCACTTAGTTTTGTAGTGTGTGGAGAGAAATAAAATCACCGCAGGAGGCATTCACACACGCACAACACACATGATCTCCCACACAAATAGACATACATATATGCGTGTACACGGACGGAGGTGCACACATACGTGCGCATAAAAATAATACATATAAGCACACACATGTCAAAGTTATGAAGCGCATGGAAACTGTTGCATGAAGCGCAAAACTTTGCCATTTTCTGCATGTTTGGAACTTCACTGCCCATCCCCGAAGCACTTTGTAGTTGATCCATTTTGATTCGATCCCATACACTGTAGAGGTGGATCGAATAAATTCATATCACCTCGTTGTATTTTAAACATTTTAAGAGTTCAACCATCTTATAAGGCCGCTTAGTCGAACAGTAAAGATTGCAATAGGCAGCACAAAATACAGTTACTCGAGTTCAAAGAGGGATTGCTGATCGTTGATGTCGGTCGCCGATAAAGCTGCTTCGGATGAGATTAGAAAACTTTTGCCGTTGTGTGAAAACGGCGCTTTAACAGCGCACATCCTCGGCAAGAGCCAATGGCGTTCTTCTCTCTATAGCCGATCCCTTTGTATGGTTTATATAGCGTTAAAATGCCTTTTAGAAGCTTCATGGGATGAATTTTTTCATTATAAATTGCAAACTTCGACTAATTTTGCATACGAACTGTTCAAGAAACAAACATCAATTAATATGTCAAGGCAGTCTTTAATGTTCCTCCGAGTGACCGCTGATCTCTAGTGGTCGCACATTACGGAACTGTAGAATGTCTTAGATGCTGATCAGCACTCAGGAAATTTGAATTTGTTCTGCCTTTATCCGTAAGGTACATCACTGGAAAACGATCGGGCCCATGTCAAAGTTATGAAGCGCATGGAAACTGTTGCATGAAGCGCAAAACTTTGCCATTTTCTGCATGTTTGGAACTTCACTGCCCATCCCCGAAGCACTTTGTAGTTGATCCATTTTGATTCGATCCCATACACTGTAGAGGTGGATCGAATAAATTCATATCACCTCGTTGTATTTTAAACATTTTAAGAGTTCAACCATCTTATAAGGCCGCTTAGTCGAACAGTAAAGATTGCAATAGGCAGCACAAAATACAGTTACTCGAGTTCAAAGAGGGATTGCTGATCGTTGATGTCGGTCGCCGATAAAGCTGCTTCGGATGAGATTAGAAAACTTTTGCCGTTGTGTGAAAACCTCAGATAAAAATCATAGCAATAGCTTTCCTTAAATTGTAGACCTTTACTCGTTTACAGACAGATGCTATCATGCATTCACACAGCACTACTCCATCGAATACTGTAAAAGCACATGAATTCAATGAGGTGAGGCACAATGGTCACTGAGTTGGTATGGAACTTTAGGGAAAGGTAGCTAAGTCCGTAAAGCAACTTTGGAGCGATCTCGAGCTAAAAACTCATACGATCTTTGAGTGTGTATGACAAAACTTATCTGTATGTCATATAGCTCGTGTCGCAACTAACATTATGAGACAGGAATTCGTTGTCAAATTCTTTTATTTGTCTACTAGTCAGGACCAAGTTCTTGGACAGTATCTTATTCTTTCAAAATACCGGAGATAGCGGCACTTTGTCATACCTCTAGCTAGTTTCAACGTTCTTGCAAGTGATGCAATCTTTCTGGGGGTCATTCCCAGCGAATCTTACCCCTTATTGGTATCGTTGAATCACTTCCATTTATTGCTCGCTAAAACCATAAATAGTGCAATGTTTTCAGCGATCGTCTTGATAAAGACCGCGATCTGTTGTGGCGGGTATTTCTCGACACCTCTAAATCGACGAACAGCGTTCTTCCCCTTCCACTTTCAAGTCCATCTTCCATTAGTGAACTTGCCCACATGTGCATGAGGCGCATTCGTATATTGTTGCTACAGTCAGCGAGGATTTTGTGAAAACAAAGTTGCTTTCATCTTTCGAAAAATCCCACTACTCCTACCATATATCACAAAATCTTAAGGACTTCATGGGATTTTTTTTGTGGTAGTACCGCATTTCCTATTGCTAGCTCTATGTTATCGTATTGTAAAACCTTGAACAATCATAGAGCAGTCACTGATTTCACTTATATATAAATATTCTAAGTTTAATAAATATTAAATTAGCAATGTTTTATTATCACTATGAAAGAGACGATTTGATCTAAGCGTTGGATTATTTCCTTTCAACCTACTATTACAAATTTGTGTTTGCTTTGGCATAGTGCGTATTTGTTTATAATGTTTGCTGAGCTCGATTATCGCTTAGTGCTCTTTTTTCATCAAACGTTCTTCACATTTCTCACCTTTCTTTATTGTTTGCAAATTAACTTCATAATGGTGCACTATGGTGACTTCCTGTCTATACATATAAATGTGGGTGCGTGCTTGTTTGTGCGGCAATTTCAACTTCGGCAACCAGTGAAACTTAAGTTTCGAAATTTAATCAGTATAATTACACCATAGGTGTTTGATTTCCTCTCTTAGACTTCACATTAGTCCACCAATTTTAGAAGAAGTGATAGACAGTTAAATATGCGTAAAACATTCCATTTATTTCAAACTGGTCGGATATTCGTTTTGCATTAGTTAAGTGGCAAAAAAAGGTTTATCGAAAGTGTGTGCGATTGATCGAGTTGATCAACGTATGAAATCATTGCTGGTGCATATTTTATTTTTTGCTAAAAAACTTAGAAAAGTGGTTGTTGGTTAATTGAACGCCATATAAAAGGTTATATCGTTCCGCTTCTTTAGTTGCGCTCCTTCATCTGTTTTTTTTTTCCGACTGCCTTTTTTTGGTCCATTTCAAACGTGTAAAGCTGCTGTTTTGTAACATCTCAAAATCGATCATTGAACTTTTGAGCAGATACTGAGTAAATTAAATATTTTAAATATATACTTCGTAAATTAGAGCACATTTTTATCAAATCAATCAGAGATGGTAAGTGGCAAAAAAACGGCACAGATTGAAGTCTATTTCATTCATCGGGGCTACTGAAAAATTCTTTATCGGTCTGTCTATCTATTTCAGTGGTTGTTATTTCGATTCAGTGGTTCTATTTAATGTACCTTGTCCTTTAAAAGTTAAAGCATACCAACAACGAAAGCTGTTCGATGAATGACTTGTTTAACCTGTTTATCTTGATCTCTAATACACTTTTCATTAGGCATCAATTCGGATAAGAGAGTTGAGGAGCGCTTGATAGTTTTAACTATTTGTGGTCGCATTCTCATAATGGAACTTAGCTAATGCTGTGTACTTCTTCTTAGGTGCTCCGCTTTCAGCATCATGTCGCTATTCGATGCGGTCTGTTCATATATATAATTTTTTTTTTTTTTTTTTTTTTTTTTTTTTTGCGAACGTGCGAGCAAAGAAGCAGAACAGCGTAACCAGGAACGGATCCAACTGGAACGAATTTCTCGAGTGGAAAAAGTCCATCAATTTATCGCAATGAAAGCGTGAGCTTTATCACATGATTGGCCAAAATTCAGCCAAGATGATTTACCACTGAAGGCATATATTGAGTTAGTGGAATTATTATTGTTTTAGAGACTAAATGGGTGAATAATGAAATATCGATCAATATTTTTATCCTTCATTGGCTCGGATAATTCGCCGAAATGATTCCCCACGGAATGAGCAACTAACTTTAAAATCAAATAGAAGCATCTAGATGGCATTTTCAAATGACGCAAGTATTGACAAGAAAAATTTCCCATTATTTTCGTCGTATGCATGCAAAAACCATGTCATCTACGATATGCAGCTCTTCCACTCAATTATCGATGCCAGTATGGAGCCTCTACAAACCTTTTGAGTAATTCATACGTCATGTTTATTCTAGGCTTTCATTTGCATAAGTTAATTTTCCATTAAGAAATATTTGCATGTTGCATTAAACTGGAGTGAATAAATTTGAATCGTATTTTTAATTCATATGAATAAAGAAAATTGCGCATAGCAATTGAGCTATATTTAGCAAAATACCGATATAAGTGCCTATGATACAGATGCAATGGTTCCATAATATGGGCTTTCTTGAGGATTAGGTTTTTGTTGAGGATGAGTCTTCAATTTACAGTGGCAATCCATTTCAGCTCTTCAATTCGAAACGCGAAAGGCTATAATTAGTGAAAGACAATATATTGTTCATGTTCATAACTGTTTAGTTTCACTAAAGCAGTGCTATACTAAGCGGAGCGGGAATTCTTCTAGAAACTCCTGGCTATTGTTTTAAAGGTTTATATTGCTTTTTAGCTTAATGCCGTTAATGAGTACATTTTTATGAACAAAAAATAGCTGATATTTTCATAGAATCGACCACAGTGGGAAAGGGTTGTTTGGTTGTCGAACGTGGAACGCCATTAACACCTATTTAATCCTCGCTGACCTGTTTCACGAATTCACAAAGCGTTCAGTTCGTCGGATTATTTGTGCGACAAAACAGCAATGGCTTATACTTGCTTTCAGTTATTTTGCCCCTTTTTTCTGCAAATTTAACCATTGCATTTTGCTAATTATTAGTCTTTTCGAATATCTTTATATCTTTTCGAATATATATATATATATATATATATATATAATATATATATATATATATGCATGCATAAACTTAATCTTTGCCAATATTGTGATTGCGACCAGTAGTTTAGCACGTAGAATAAGTCACTACAAGTAGGATCTAATGATCGCTAAGCCCTAACACTACTGATTTTAGTGTTTGTGAAATATCAAACGTTGTTGTTGTTTTTTTGCCGAGCATAAAATTGTATCGCAATGAAATGCACCATCCTGCTAATCGATCAAGTTTTTGCATAGTTCTTTTTCTCAGCTCGTCCACATTCGTTGTAATCAAACAGCTTTCGAAGTAATAAACGATTTGCCATATTCTATTTTTAATACGCAATAAGTGCTTTCCTTCTGCTTAATGTCTGACAAATTATTTCATTAAACGAAATCAAATCAACTATTCATCGATTGCTCACCTTCACAGAACTTTATTGTCTTTTATCAATCATTTCCCTTACGTTTTATTGATTTATTAAACTTTAAATTGTATTAATCGCTTTGGAACTATTTCAATCTAGTTCCAATTCCTTTATTTGCACCACCCTTTCATAAGATTTGCTTCATGCGAATGTTAAATCACTTTCTGAGATCATTGATTATCAACGATATGAACGCATCTTATTATCACAACTACATCAATCCATTATCATATCGTTGCAAATATTCGACTAAATTAATCAATGATGAAAGAGTATGTTGTTGATTGAATGACATTCATGTTAAAGGGCACCAACACAATGCCGCTTAGGGGCATTTCAATGGGGCAAAGCTCATCGGCTCACTTCTATGCCCTCATTTCTCAACGATGTCGGCGCTTATCGCACACGCTTGTTGATCGCATCCACCAACATCATCCCACATAACAACTTCATCTCATCTAACGTTCCTCGTCAATTGACTCATCGAAAAATTCTGCTTTCTATTATTATGCAGCTAATTTCTCTTCACCAATGAGACTGATTGATGTTGCAATTACTATCGTTGCATTTTGCAAATATTTGCAAAATGCAATATCCTATCTATTTGTATGTTATTTGTGTGTCTTTTGGGTACTTTTTAATGATCTAATATAACTGTTTCAGTGATATTTACTAAATACACTTTCATATCAGCGTACAATTTTTTGCACTATCGAAAAGCAAGTTCTCAGGGATCATCGTTTTGTATGGCATGTGTCATTCATTGCTTTTGAGCGTTTTTAAAATTGCCGGTGAACATGACAAAATCCTAAAAAACACATATTCTCTCGGTTTTTCCGACACGTCATCTCATCCATTTTAAGTGGCATCAGTCTTCATGTTTACTCGGTATTATTGATCCGTTTGAATTTCTAAGTATTTTGTCTGTCGTTTTTTTCCACGACTGATATCTAATCAATTTTTGCGAATTTTTATTTGTGATAATGAAATCTCGATCAGATTTGATTGAACGTGATAAATATGTGAATGATATATTTAAGTTAAACGCACTAAACTGAACACTTCAGCCGCTCAGTGTGCAATGCGAACAAAACTGAAGAAAGATAAGACAAAAAAATACTTTCAAGAAATACAAACAGAGTTAATTCCCTATTATTGATCTAATAATTTAATCACCTTTGTGCTAAGTGGTCATTTGTTCAATTTTAAGATGTTTCAGGTTTCCTTGGAAAAACATGCATTTGTTCCTTCCTTCTTGTAGTTGTTTCTAAGTGATATTATGCATTGCTTCGTTATCGCCCGATTTGGTATACCGTAAAGAGGTCAGTGAGCAACGACGAAATCAGGCTTATTGTCCAGATCAAACGGTGAAATAAGTGCTTAAAGATGAAGGTTTCAGGAATGTTGTCTGAAGAAGCCATCACGAGAATGTAACTGCACTTCTCGAAGTAACAGCTAAAGTAAAAGCGCATCCTGAGTGCCTCATCACGCTGGTTTAGGTGTAACACCATTCAGTGATGAAAACCCCCCACTGTTCTTATTCACTTTTACAAATTTAGGTTTATCTTGTGCCGAATGAAAAGTCTCCGTGGGTGGGACTTCAACCTGCGACCTTTCTGCTTTGTAAATAAACGTGCACAACAATGACTGATTGCTATTTATAGGTGTGGTGTGTAAAGACGCCCTCACCGCCATCATCGGTCAGTGGGGAGTGTTTGTATCAGTGCTGCTACATATACATTCGAATTTGCGAAGAGCATCGTGGCGAGGTCATGGCTGTTTGTTTACTGCGTTGCCCTTCCTGTAGTTTCGGCAAAGAAGCCGTCGAATCTATGGTTGCGAAATTTGCTGACATTACTCATTCACCCATTGCGCCAACTTTCAACTCTTAGCTGCAGACACTTAAAATAGATACTGAATCTCGAAATATGCAGAAGAACAGCGCTTTTTCTTGCCGAGATTTTACACGAGTATCTAGCTCAGTGAAAATATTAGCGGCTATGAATATAATGTTTGCTATTTGATGCGAATTTATGAAGCGATTTGGCTTGATGGGCATAATTATGAAACCGTATACCCTATCGGGCACTGTGACGTTTTTTTCAAGTCATCTAAACTGTTATTTTTGTACCTAATATATTACAGTGCTTTACTTTATAGAATTTTTTGTCCTACTGCAAAGGTCTCAGACAGTCGGATGTGGAAGCAACGATTAGGCCAAAAACATAGTCGAATGCTAATAGTCGTGAATTATGTGAGCAAAAGAAGTTTGCATGTTATCCACAATAAACCTGCAGATCCTATGGTTGGTAATCTTTTCGAATACTTAATCCTTTGTAGCTTATGTCCACATAGACTTTCAGAAAGCTTTTTTTGCCGAATTCTTTAATACTTATAGGTAGCCACATTTTCAGAAAATCTTTAATACTTCGCGGAGAGGCTGGATCAGCTCTACATTATTTAATCGTAATGGCCTTTGTTTCACCGAGTTCACAAGATTTGAAAAATTCGTCGCTGTGTTGCATGCTTTCGAAGTTGTGATAGGACATAGATATAAACTTTGATAGAATTTTCGATCGACGCTTTCGCAAAGGTCGTCATGTCCCTATTCAAAAGTCTTCATGTCCCTATTAGGTGACCCTCTTTGACCCATATTTCATTGAAGTTGGAGGGTTCTGGCAAAACAAATCGTTGAGACATGTGTTTTGTGCGTTTGTTACACACAGTTTACACAACATGTTCTCTTACGTGATGTTTTGGAGACCATCAGGGCATTTGTTCGCATTTGGCATATCGCATCACTATTCGCTTGCATACAATCGTATCCTACTTGGCAAAAAGCTCGAAGTGAATAGTCATTAACGGAGCGACCTTTGCTATATTCGATGCATGTGTGTGCGGTAAGATCCTATTATGTGCTTTGCGCATCCTGTCAAACTGGTTGGAGCGTTTAGAGATTGAAGAAGCGTACAGGTCCATTGCTTATCGATTGACGACATTAATGTTGGCGATTTCCATTGATGTGTACTTCGTTTGCTTTTATAAACGTATATTACAAACTAGTAGATGATATTGTTTTGATTCGAAAACCATCATTGAGTGTTGTTTTCTTTGCTGTCCTATCCACCCATTCAAATTGTAAACAGAGGGCTAGTTTGAGTGATCACTTGTTCAATTTTCCTGCGGTATACGCCAATCTTATGCTGTTCTCTTGTCCATTTGAATGTTTTTTTCTGAAGTACTCTGTAACGATCTGGAACTCTCAAAACAACTAAGCATTTGCGTATTTTAACTCTTCCAAGGCATTGTACAAATGACTAGCTAAAGCAACGATTTGTATCTGTTGTATTTCTTTTACACCATTGGGATTCGTATGTGTTCCCATAATTTTTCAAGATTGATTTAGGCATGGCTTTTGAAATTTCATAAAGCGATTATTGAGTTTAAGGGATCGTAGTCAAATATCAACTGCCGTCCATTGAGATTATTTTAATCGCTGTGAAAGCAGCCTTAAGGCAAATAGCTTTGTGGATGCACGATTATTATACACCTGGTCTACGTTTATTCCAGTTTTATTGTTGCATTGCTGTTGTCTCGAAATTTTCATTAACCACTTGCCTTCTTTCTGCTTAGACAAGAGAATATTTGCATCGGTCAATTCTTATCGTTTATGAACGCAAATCCGTGAACGACAACATAGATATTTCTTTCTCGTTGCGGTATTTTTTATTCTTTGAACAAGTTATTGTGAAAGTTCCTTTTTAGCACCAATTTTTAATAGTTTTCGTTGGCTGTTATATGATAGAACAACTGTAAAACACATGTTTGATATTCGTGTAACATCAGTGCTACAATTCCGTAAAATATTAAGTATTTTAATGCACAATGAACAACAACGTCGCATGAAGTGCACGTGATTTTGCATCTGCTAAATACTTCGTTGCATTATTGTTGAAGGGATGATATTTCAGCAGAGGCAACCATATTGTCAAGATGGCCGTCGAAATGCAGCAAATCATCGAGCTAATCCTCGCAATTTTCCTTCCGGTTAGTTCATCGATCGATTAGGAAAATCTCTTATACGAGCGAACTTTTTTCACTTACTTTATAATAAAGGAAAATGATTCCTCGCGACAGGAAATGGCCCAATTTGCACTTGTTTTAATTCAACTTTGATTAACGTTCATAGTCAATTTACAGCTACTGTAACGTCATAGAAATCTGTAGGATATGGACTTTTGCGTGGCAGAGTGAAAAGCGCTGTTATCACTCAATTCGGCTGCTAAATCATCCAAAACCAACAGTAAAGCGCTTAATAAAGCCCCTCCTTGTAAACCTGTGACTGCAGGATTCCTACACCCAAAATTGTTTCGTTCTGGGTTTGAATGGCAAATTTGACTTGCAGAGGTGTGAAGAAATAGGCGATGAGTGGTGAAGCGGTTTTTAGGAATATAGAGGGCTGGAAGCACAATTGGAATAACGATTTGTCGAAAAAAGTTCGGAAAGTTAATCGTATAAATTCTTTAAGCTTTGTATTGCGAACAATTTTATAAAATATGATCAATCGTAATGAAATTGAAAAATAGGAAGTATGCTTTATGATGCAGATTATATCAATTAGGTTTGATTGCGGAAATTCTTTCGTTTTGCTATGTGAAATCATTGAATCAACAGAAAAACATATATGAATATTCACGAATATGATGCCATTTTAATGTTCATTTTTAGAAATTCGTGGAAATTGCACTCGGAGAATATCGATGAATAGTTCATAAATTTATTTAGTCATCACTAAAGTGATTAAGGTTTATTGTTAAATGATATGCAAAGTTTAGGTGATACGCTGTTGCAATTAGCTCTATTCATACTGAAGCCTAATGAAAGATTTTTAATTCTTCATTGAATTTTTAATCCGATCACAACATGCATTTTGCAATGAACTATGAAACTTGATGCACCTTGCAAAGAGGGAGATTAACTTCTCATCGCATTCCTATGAAACTAGAAAAGAGTCCCGATCATTGCTTAGTTATATAGAATATAATCAAATTGTTACGGATAATACATTTAAATATTGCATTTAATGCATTTAAATTCAAATGCAACCCCTCAGAGTTATGGCGACAACCTTTTTTTGAATGATTGATAGAAGGGGAAAGAGGCATGCATGAGGTGTGTTTCTTTTGCAGTAATCGTTTCGAAGACACTTTTTTGTCTTCTTGACAACTATTTTGTTGGTGTTTCTATAGTGAAATGCTTGGAGTGCAATCAATTCTATTATTAGGCACACACTATTACAGCGTCTTTTCAGGCAGTAAATAATTAGTTTTCGCATATGGTGAACTCTTTTTTTTTTGTGAGATTCGATGATATTTTAATCGAAATCGAGCATCGCTTAGCAGAAATAAATGTCTACTGAAGGTAGAAAAAAAAAGGGAAGAGGAATGATTCTATTTATTATCGAGATAGTCGAAAAAAGTTTCAAATCTAGAGATGGGGATGCACGAGTTGCCGTTCAATTTCCTCCAAAAACTGTAGAGTTTCCTTCATGCACAAGGTTCATAATTTTATTTTTTCTATTTTAACTCATCAACTGCGCTCACCCTTCTGGATAAAATCACTTTCCAGAAAAAAAGCTTAGAAAAAAGTTCTCCGAATAGAAAAGAAGTGACATGGTGTCTAAATGCATTATTCCATAATATTCTAATGTTTGAGTATGATGAAAGCTGAACGATTAGCTCTTTTATACAATTATCGCTTTGTGCGTATAAATGACCGAATAAATTTACTAATCGAATACATGATTTTTTATACATATATTTAGAGAGGTCTAAGTTCTTATCATTTATAAGTGATCATTATCGTAATAGGCAAATTATTAACCCATCTAACAATTTTTGCAATAAATTCTCTCCAAATTTGCTCTTTTCTTTACGTATCAATTAACGAATTTTAAGTATAATGATTGATGCAAAATAAAATTTTTTCAGCACAAAAAGGCAATCTTATAGTCTTATAGTTCATCATTTCAGCACTTTTCAAATCCGCTAAGGAAATATTCCGCAATTAAACGGTTCTTTCCTTCTTTTTTTTTGTTTGCAATTTTTGGCTTAATAATCTCACAATGAGCTTGTTTGAGACTGTGATTTAGAACATTTTGTTGTAGTTCTAATGCAGTGATTTTTAGCCGTTGGCGATTTTCATCCATGGCAGCGATTGTAACATTCACGTTGTGGTCAACATCATATTGTGTTTCTTCTTCTGGTTGCCGGCTGTGCTTCACGCTCTTTGGTATTGCTTCTTCCGAGCGTAAAAAACGCATCGATCGCTTTATCGTTTATCAGCCAGTGCAACACACTCAAACACTCAACTCATCTAAGCTACATGTCGAGAATGCTTCCGATTGATACAATTTGGTTGCGTTATTCGTCGAATCCATCTTTAATTTTTTAAATCATCCTTTTTTGTTGTTTAATTTTTTTTTTTGCACGTTTTCTCGTTCCCTTTTCCCATATGTGCTATTAATTGTGAAGTTTTCTCAAAATTTTTATTAAAAAAGAATTATCATTTCTTATCAGCGAAATGTTTCATAAATGAAATGCTAACAAATCGAACAACGTTCCACTTATTTTGTAAGGGAACTAATGAACATTGCTTTTTTGTTCGCATGCGATTATTGTTTTATAGTTCTCTTACAGTTTAAGGTTGTTTGAATAAGTTGGCAGCGAATTATTTTTTGAATTGTTTTCGATGTTTTTTTTTTTTCAATTTTAATTGGATAAATAGCAGACTGCCGTCATAAATGTTTTTCGAAGACCAGCGAGGGAAGTGAATGAATTTTTTATGCGTCAAGAAATATTATGGAATTTCGAAACGAATAGAAAAAAAATTTTCGAATACTGGCAGTCGACTACGAATAAACTTTAATAAAATAGGGGAAACCGTTAAATAACTTTTTATGAAGTAGAACTGTCCCTCTTGAAGTTATTTCTGCATTATTTCTTCTGTTGGTGATTGAAACTTTCAAACGCGAGAAATATAAAACTGATAAAAATTTTTGGAAAATTTTTCCAATTTCAGTAAAAAATTCAACAAAATAGCTAAAAATAATAACAAAATTTTCTTCGTCAATAAGGATGCTGGCTATTTCCCTCGCTGTAAATGCACACGATAATATTTTGAAATGCAGAACTATTGAATAATATCATGATGAAGCGTCCCGAAGTGCCTAAGTGTGTACAGCCTTTTTCACTGTTATAACGCCTTTTTTTTCAGATGCCTTATCGTACGATTTTACACTTTTAAGGTGCTCTTTTGGGTAGGTATTGTTAGGTCGAACTGTAAAAGTAGATTCTTCATTATCTTTTTTTCTGATCAACGTGATGCATATAGTATGCAATAATGAGAAAATTAATTTGAAGATAACTGCGAAATGTTGCCTTCGAACTCAAACTTCAATACATCTATAAATGATTTACGCTTGTTTTGATTCGTTATCAAATAACCTCGATAATGGACGTATACACCTTAAAATCAAATTGAAGAATTATTTCGTTTCAAAGGAAGAATCTTGAATGTAATGTGAAAAGACTTGGATGGTCGATAATATTTTCGCATTCCTTGCTTGTAACATAATTTCGAGGCATCAGATGTACCGAACTATCGCTGAGAAAAGTTTCCACAAAATAGCGCAATTGTGCAAAAGAAGGAAAGAATCGCACCGTACCAGCGTATTATTATATGATTCGGAAATCTGTAGTACGTTCCAATTTTATCGAACTCATTGAGACCCATTGTTCACTTTACTCATCACTAGCAGTCATGATAATTTTTATTCGATCGTTGGAATTGCCTCGTTTAATATGCGACAACGAATGAGGAAAACGGCGGCAACTTGTTTAAATGAATGCAGAATAACCGATCGCAATATATATATATATATATATATATATATATATATATATATATATATATATG